>JABFPN010002772.1:0-20714 GCA_022817305.1 Leptoteleia sp. ZL-2020 | reverse complement strand
ATTCAGTTATTATTGGTTAAACAGCGAACCGGATATAGCGTTTCAATAACGAAACAAATGGAACATTTCCGCTGAAAATGGGGAAGAAATTTCGCTGAAAATGGGAGCACGTTGAAAATGAGAAGGTGGAAATGGGAGCGTCGAGTGTATGTTCAAATAATTTATTGATTAGAAATATATATATTCTTACATTTATACCAAGATAGTATCCAGGATTTTTCATAGGAGAGTGCTGAAATTTTTTAATCAAATTAATTATAGAAAAAAATAATATTCATTATTAAAATGTAAAAAATTAAAATATTAAAATACATATTAATAATTTTATGTTGCCACTTTGCAAATAATATAATTAAAAATAATCATGTTTTTGAGTTATCTCAAAATTATTAGTATTATTTATTATTATTATTATCACAATTTAAATCACGAGCGTTTTAGCCCTTTTTTGCAGCATGTACCTCAGATTGTCTCTGTTAAATTCTAATTCATGTGAACGCGCCTTAAATCTTTATTTAACTTGTACACCTAACTTCTTCACTTAGCTCCTGTACTGCATAGCCTTCATTAAAATACACGAAAATATCGTTTCATTCAATTAAATATAGTTGTTTTACATACAATTTCTTTATAAATTAATTAAATACTTGTACATAACCTTATTTACCTGTCGATGTGGATATTTTTAACCGTGTACACACATATTTGTTTACAAAAAAAAATTAAATATTTACAATGATTAAATATATAATGTAATATAAAATCTTTGCATATTAAACATAATATATATGTAATGATTGGTTCGACTTTGAGCAACCAACACTTACAAACAAAAATCAGCTGTTCAAAATTTTCCCCAAAAAAGTACAAAGTATTTAAATTCTAGGTACATTTGAATTAAAACTCAAAACATTTGAATTGAACCAAAACATTGTCCATCTTGAATTGTTTGATAAAGAAACCACGTCAAAAATCGAATTTCATTAGATGTTGGTTTTTGTGTTAAACCGGGGATGCAACTAAATGAAAAGTTTCACTTACCACTTTGATCGCCCGTTTTCCATCCATTTTTAGCCTTTATCGCGAATTGAAATTATTTTTAAGGAGGAACACGAAAGCAGAACTTTTCCTTTGCGTTTTACGCTTTTGTTAACTAAATGCTTAGTCATTGTTAGTTTCATTCCAGTTAGCTTCGTCAATGGTCGTTGGATGCTTACGGGAGCGCGTGATTCCGGGATTGATTCCGGAATCTTGTGTTCTAAAACATAAATTAATCTTTCCAATATTTCACGTTTAGTAACTTAAACCAACTTATCTATTATTTTAAGTCAGAAGAACGCACCACTTGGTCAACAATATTGTTTAAAAGCAGATAAATCGTTGAATAAATAAAATCCGTCTTCATTAATATTAAACTACATGAGTTTTAGAACACATGATTCCGGAATCAATCGCGGAATCAGGCGCTCCCGTAAGCATCCGTTGTCAGCTTCGGCAAAACGTTACTAACTTTTCTGGAAACATTTTACGGCAATGCTAGATACCTTGTTAAAAATGACCTATAGAACATAACGGTACTTTATAACATATAAAATCGTAGACGCTAAACGGATTATAACATATAAGTTTGTTTATGTTTTCGTACGTTATTATACGTTTTTATACTTCATTTTTAATAGGATTGCCGTGCATATTTCGTTGAATTTTGTTCGACTTAAAAGGTTGTTGTGCCCTTCATTAATAAAAATTCCCCGTTTAAGCAGTTTTCCAGCGTTTTTCAACATTCTTTTTCACAAGGGATAATATTTTCATCAAATAAATTTTTTTTTTTAATAAATGCTACATTGAATTTATCAAAATATATATTAAAATCAAGATAAAACGTTAAGAATTTACTATATTTTTTTATAATGGAATTTGCAGAATTAAAAATTACATTTATGTACTAATTTGAAATGTTTAATACACCTTTTTTCAAATTTTAGTCGAATGAGGAAATTATCGACTGACCCTTGTGGAAAAGAATGCTGAAAATTGCTAAAAAATTGCTAAAATTGGGACTTATCTGCATTTTTCAGCAAATTATTTCTACCAGG
Source organism: Leptoteleia sp. ZL-2020 (assembly GCA_022817305.1). NCBI lineage: Eukaryota > Metazoa > Arthropoda > Insecta > Hymenoptera > Scelionidae > Leptoteleia > Leptoteleia sp. ZL-2020. The sequence continues at coordinate 18,618 of JABFPN010002772.1, read as the reverse complement.
GTACTTTGCATGATTTAAATTATTCCTATAAAGTTTTAAAATTTTCCTTTGTAATATGAAATCGAAATAAAATATATAAAAAGTTTATATAATTCTATATAAATTTACTCGACTTCTTTGCAACAAACTTTATAAATATATTTATTAAATATATATATTTCTAGATTATGTTTCATTCATTCGCATTGATTCTAAAGTAAATTTTTAAAGAGAAACTTCTTTAGTTGCACGTATGTTTGAAAGTTGACAGAATAAAAGGAAAAGATAGATTAATATGTGATAAATTCATATTTTGTTTAGTTAATTATACATGATATATCGATCATTCCAACTGTATTAAATAAATGTATAATTTTTGAATGCCAGATTTAAGTAATTAAATAAATTAAATTTTGAATTTGATTAGCTTTTCGTGCTTGAAAGAAGTTTCACTTCAGGTAACTTAAATTTTATAATTATTAGCAAGTAAGAGAGGAAAAAAGAAGTACATTTATAACAACAGTGCGCAGTAAACAAAATATATCAGATAATCAAAAACAATTCAAGAACCAAAGAAACGTGACGAAACATGGGATTAAACCGCAACACGAAAGTATAACTGCCATATCAAAAAAAAAGTACCATTCAATAAAATCAAACATATAAACCGCAAATAGACAAATAGGTTTATTGTAGTACTTTGACTCAGACCAACTATAATACAGTCACAATCAGCGCGTTCTTAATTAGTCAACCAGTCGTTATCGCCAAAGAACAATTATACACGAGAATGTTAATCCCGAAATCGATTACAGATATGTACAGTAAAAAACGAGGTGAACGCTTCGTAGCAGATGAAATTAAAAATGCGCATTTTGGAATTTCAGAGAGGGGGAGACGGGGAGAAGAGGGTGGGAGGGGGACATAAAAAAGGGACGGGAGAAGAGTGTGTCTGTGTGTGAGAGAGAGAAAAAGAGGTGGGGGAGAAGGGAGGAAAAGGATTTTGACGTTCACGCGAGCTCAAATTTTATTTACATGATAATAATAAGACGATGAACTTCATTGAATGAAATCTTTCATTAGATGTCGCTCGCCATTTGGCCCTCGGGTTTCCTAGTACAATGACTCCTTCAGTAAGACAGATAATGTTAACGATTCCCTTTTAACAGCGGAGTCCCTTGTCGTTTCATCATTCGGTCGCGGTTTGGGATGAAAACTTTTGTAGCCTTCGTCGCCTCAGCATCTCTTGCTCGTCGGGTGTTTCTGACGTCGCCTGCGAGGTCGATGGTACTGCCTCGTTCGCGGTCGAAACCGGCGTTGTTGACCTGGAATTTCGTACTATACTCGAGTCCGGACTCTTGGACGACGTCGTCGTCGTCGTCGTCGTCGTGCCTGTCACATTCGAAGTCTCGTTTGCCTTTGCTTCCGTCGGTTCTTGCGAGTTCGTCGTCAGTGTGCTGGGAGCGGAAACGCTGAAAACAAATGGATAATCAATTACGGTTTGTTGGACGTTAATTTATCTTCGAGTTGGTATTACCAAGTTCATCTAAATTAAGAAAAAAAAATTGAACGTACTTGGCAGACGCTGCTGCAATTTGATATTGGTTCATCATAGCATTCGCCGCATCCAATAAAAGTTGCACCCTTTGCAAAGTCTGAATTCTGGCTTCGACAGCTTGTCGTAAGTTGCCTTCCATTGTTCTAACTTCTTCTTCGCTTAATGAGGCTAAATTTGGGGGAGGCGTTGGAACTGGTGGCAAAGGTACAAAAGTTGAAACCGGAGGTGTAAAGGGAGGGGCAAACATTGGAATGGTCCCTGATCCAAGATGCTGGAAAGATGGAAAAGGAATGTTCGCATTGTTATTGTTATTGTTGTTGGTATTATTGTTGTTATTGTTGTTATTTAGGTTTCCCCCTTGGTTCTGTGCTTGAGGCATTAGGATGTGTGGAGGCTGAAAGCCAGCCCAAATTGGCATATGAAGTCCTTGTTCTGAAAGTAGAAAAATTAGTTGGTTTTAATAACACTCTGATAAATGTTACTTCCAAATAAATTCAATGTAATTTGAATTTATATTAACTCTAATTAGAATCCAACAACATTTCAGGGATCAGAAGTTGCAATTTCACCTATGTATAATGACATGTTAGTGTCCAACTTCACAGTACATATTTAGGTTGTAAGTATTTAGTATTTTGGTATGAAATTAACAAATGTTTAAATGTTAATAGTCAATTTCATTAAAACTTTCGTTTAAATATTAAAATTTGCGCAAAAAGAAAGAATTAAGAAAGTAAAATTATATTTTACGATATTGTATTACTTTTGAGCATTTAAATTTTCGCGCCAAAACCAACTACCGCTCAATTGTCGTTATATGAAATGTCCTTGAATTCAGATTGCGTATATTATTTTAATAAATAAAATTAAATGAATACTAAAAACTTTTATTTTTTAGTTACTAGTTGTCAGAAGTTAAAAAAGGCTCATTTTCAGGTAAAATATGTCTCTTGGAAAAACAACTCTTTAACCATATGTCTTCTTCTGTCACCTCTGGCGATTAAGTATCAATTTATAAAGTAATAAAATGTTAATAAAATTTCAAAAAGAAAATGTCACTTGTTGGCTATCTCAGAGTGAACATAAACTCCTTAAAAGTACACAAACTAAATTAGTTTTTATGTATTGCAACTATTCTTAAAAAGCTTATCCTTTGGAAATGATTCCATCAACTATTTTGATGTTAAGATAATTTTTATTTTACCATATATTTAAAGATATGTATTATTAAGGAGGTTATGCTTATTCTGAGTTTGCCAGTGACATTTCACCTTAGAACTTTGTAGCGTTAAACGTATTGTTAATTAGCTTTCACGTTAAAAGTCAAGCTTTACTTACAAGATTCGAGGATAAATTAATTCAAATAGTAGAACACCTGTTTTCAATATGTTAAATAAACCAGTCTTAAAATCGGTGGTTTGTTCAAATAAAATAATAATATTATTTTAAAATTCGAAGCAAGAATATAAAGACAAAGTTTTAGTTACGATTCTGTCAACTTAATGTACTGTTTCGTGCAAACTGCTTTTTAAATGAACAAATTTACACATCAGCATTCATTAAGAACTCAAGCATAATGGAATTAATTTTAAACGAAATCAGAATTAAGATGCTAATGCCGACGACAATCGAAAAATGAAGAATTCAATGTATCCATAAATAAATGTTTAACCATTTATACGTTTAAAAGAAGTCATTATGCAATAACGTGTTCATATATATGCGAATAAAAGTAAAAGTGCGGCTGAATGTGAAATATGTATATATTTACATATTTACCAAGTCACACAAAACAATGTAGTTATAACGTACACATACTTTATTTTATTACCAAGTTATTTTTAGCGCGTTATTAAGACTCTCTTGTATTATTCGCATTATAACAGAATAATATTATAAAAACTGATTAATGAATGTACACTTTTGCGCTTCAAATTGAAACAAATTTCATATAATATAATAACATTGTTATACTAAAGTAATGTATAATTATCATACTATTATTGAGTATGCATTTTACTTTTTATCTAGATTTAAATGTATAACATCCACGTATTGTTCTAGATAAAAACATATACAATACTGCAAACAAATTTCATGAAAAGCAGTAAAAAAGTATCTTTTTAGCAGTAAGTATATGATTATATTTCCATATGGTAATAAATTGTTAAGAAACTTAGAAAGAAATTAACAATTGTATTAACTGGAAAATATATAGTTTAACAATTTTATAAAAAATTTCCTTTTAATTTAAATTTAAGGTATACATTATTTAGACCAACGACATGGTACAATGGTGAGGGTATGGATTGTTCTGATTCGTCGTTCAAGCATACATGAAAACGTGACTTGTATGACTAATGGACCGATGAGAACATCCCAATACGGAATGAAACTATAAAAACAATGAAACGTACCATTTTGATTGACTCCAGCAACTGGTCCTTGTTGGGCTGCAGGTGCGCCACCTGGTTGTGCATTTTGATTTCCTCGTTCTCTCGGATTCGTCCTCGGTCTCAATATATTCAATCTACAAGTCGGACAAGTCTGCTGACGCTGGAACCAAGACCTAAGACATGCTGTGTGGAAAATATGATTACATGGTAATTTCTTGCTGGCCGATACCATCTCTTCCCTGTAATGGAAATAAAATCTTTTTATTTGATCCTTACTAGAAAACATTACAACTAATTTGATATACAAATAAATAAACAACCTGCATATAATGCAAACATTATCAGCGGCAGCCAGTTCTTCGGGAGTTGCATCTGGATAAAGCGTATTCATGTTTCTGATCGCTCTTCTGGACATTACTATATCATGAAACGCTTTTTTGAAGTTTCGCATGGTGTAATACATGGGACGGAACGCAAATAATGGAAGAGTATATATTCGTACCATTATTGTTACGAAACCCAAATACAATAAAACCTGAAAGTTATACACATTTATTAGTATATTATACACCAAGAATGGAACGACAGTGATTTTAGACGAGTGTGAAGTTCGCGAGGCAAAAGCAGCCAACTTCTTTAACTCTTACCTTTAAAAATCCAATGATTAATTCGGTGTAGAGTAAGAAAACAGGCTTGTTATCCCATGGATTTTCACTTTCTAAATCAATCTTGTGCAGTATATATTTAATTCCAATATTTAACACCACTGTGAGTAATATAGCATATTCGAAACCAAATACTAATTGTACGGAAGCACCTTTTACAAGAGTGGAATTGTATGCGTAATGTAGCATTGTTAGATTAACTATAAATAGTATTACTAACAATGTACATACTCTAACGTGAAATAGCCAAGTTATAACTGGACTCCTTTCCATCTGTAAAATATTACAAATTATTGCAAAATCAGTAACAATCTGGTGAATTAACATGTAGAATTAACATAAGTGATCAAATTGACATAATAGCGATAATGACATTATTTAGTATTAGAATTTCATTAGCAAGTACACTTAAAAATGTAATTGTATTTAAATAAAATATTTTAATAAAATGAAAGAAGATAAATGTATATTTTTTTTAATCTTTATTTAAGGAATTTTTGTAATTAAACTACACGTACGATTAGACGATGATAATTATAATAATTGAGTTAAATTTGAGATAAAATCGATAGAATTAAAAGTTACTTACAAAGTCCACTCTGTCCTCAGCTAACCAGTGAAAAGATTTTAGGAACAGAAGGAGTGTAAATAATGCTATAAACTTAGGACTAAAGTCATCTCTGAAAACAGTAAACGCCAAACATGTTTCTGTTACAGCGTACCATACTTTCTCCACCAGATGCTGTAAAAAATATTGGTATATTAGATAAACATTGTGTATTATTATATATATAGATAATGACTAAAAGGGCAGTTTTGGGTACTCGCCCAATTGGGAGACTAGGTCCTGTTCGATATTCAAATTTTGGAGTGAAATTTGAAACTGAATGCTTAAACTATGTTATAAAATTTTAAAACTTATCTAAACCAACATTGCTGGGTCCCAGGAGTGTAATTTTAAGAAATTTCCTCAAAACTGCCATTAGACATACATATATTTTTAGTATAAATTGAAGTTTTGAGTGGAAATGTAAAAATGTATAATGTCAACTTTACTTTCATATGCAGTAGAAATTGGTTGTATTTATTCCATGACAATCTTTATAAATCAATAACAACTTTTTGTTTTGTTTAACATAAGCATAAACATCTCTTTCTTCATTTTCTTTTATCATTCTAAGGATATATTTATGAGTCAAAGTAGTAATTTTATACTGAAGATATCTGAGTGTAAATAAAACTTATCTAGCGTGGTTAACGTGGCCATATTTTACACCACTATAAATAACATTCTCATTACCAATCTATCACAATAAAACCCAACAAACTGTTTACAACTTATCAGAATATTAACCATCCTTAACGCGACCGATCAATTTCTTACAACACACACCATTAAAGGAAAAAAAATAACATTTATCCATGGCTGATTAAACGGGTCAAAAAAGAAAAAAACAAAAAGTGGAACACTCCGGAGAGCAATTTCACTTCTCCCACAACAAACCAATTTCTACTACGCGACATCCACAAATTTGAGGTACAATTAATTAAAATCATTACAATTTAATCCATCCAAAATAATAAACAATGAACATCTGACTCACCTCAAGTTCCGCTGCCCTTAAATTGCCGAAGAAAATTTTCCTCAAAAACGTATTCATAATAAAAACAATGATCAATCCCTGTACATAAATAACCTGCAATTTAAAAAATAAAAAAAACCCCAGGTCATTAGCTGATTATCATCAAACTTTTTGTTCAAACTTTTGACACAAGAATGTCAACGTTTGAACAATAACAACACAAGCTGCCACCTCAAAATTGGTAAGTTACAATTGATATTGACAGGCAAAACAGCTGTTTCATTTTCAATTATTTGAGTGCAATGTGATAAGGGTACTGGAAGTATTGACAAACAATATATGTAACAAAAAAAAATATATATACTTACAGCCATACTTGGATTTGACTTGGTTATATAGACGACCGACGGATAAAACTGTTTTTTCTGATAATAAGCGTTGCCGATGACGGCGCACGTGAGCGCCAAGCTGAACATCATGATCCCCGCTGTCCTCATGTTGACCTGAGCAGCCCTTAGGCCGAGAAAAAGGTGTCGACAAATCGAAACGATCGTTCGTCTTACTGCGAAATTTACGGTTTTTCCCTGTCAACTCTCTTACGGTGCTGCGAGGGCGCTGTAAATTGCGGCGTGGGGCCGAACTAAGGGCAACACATACGTGTCGATACCACGGACGTATCGGTATTTTCCTTCGGTCGCAATCTCCCTCTCCCCTCCCCCTCCCACACGATGTTTCGTGATAAGACGTAAAATTTTCCGGAAACCGGCGGAACTAACGAAAACATCGAACGTCACGCTGCGACTGATGCGAGCGCGTATTTTGGTACAGGCGGTGCGTTCCGATTGGTCGGGGTGGGATACGTGCCGAAGGCGGCACGATGGCGCGCTTTTTTGAATGTTTCGCGTGCCGCGCAACCAACCCTATCGGTTTTAATAGTTAGATTTACGGGTTTTTTTTAGAAATCTTCCGAGGGCTAAAGTCTAGTTTAACGATAGGTTCAGTGTAAAGCTAATAGCGTGTTTCGGAATAATGATGCAGAATATCAAAAGTGTCGAAATAAAGGAAAATAATTTAAAAAATTTATGTTGAATTATTTATTGAAAGTTAGTTTACAAAAAAAATTATAATACCGCTTAATTTTGACACGTGCGACTGCCTTCATATTGGACCTATCGATAAACTAGACTTTTACCGTTCTAAGTTTTGACCTTCAATTCTATTATTGATTGTTTTCAGGATCCCAATTAATCAGGAGAGAATATTTGTTGCTATCCCTATCAGAACAAAAAGTTTTAAGAACGTTTTAAAAACGTACAAGGTTCTTAAAACGTTGTAGAAACGTTATTTAGTTTGTAAAACGTTTTAAAAACGTTCGAAACTATCTGTTCTGATGGGGATTATTAAACTTCCCAACCGAATTCAATATTCTTCATTTCAATTTCATTCTGTTCCCTTTAATGATATCATTTTTATTTACCAGGGTTGGCAACACCGCTCGCGCGTTACATAACGCCAGCACGAAAATTCAATTTTATACCCCGATCCACGGAGCTTTTTTCATTTCCCCCCGAATGACTTTTCGTCGAGACGATTAGTCGCACGATCGTTTACATTTTCACCCGGAAATTTACCCGCGGCTTCGTTCTCGCCATTCGACCGCCCGAAGTTCGCTTTCTTTTGTCGGTGCCCCCCTCTCGAAGGTCGATTAGTTATTGTTTAACGGCGGGATTTGCGTTTTTTCCCCCCCGCGAAGCCGACCAAAATTCACGGATAAATCGTGCTTTTCATAGTTTTTTCGTCGCTTTTCGTGACGATCGACGAATGTCTATTTTCGGACGCGCTTTTCCGCTGCCAAAGTGACACGCTCAGTGAGGTACACGCTATCGGCGCGCGCCAGCGCCACTGTGCGCAACTGGCCGGCCGCGTTGCGCGCCGTACAAATTCGCGGGCTGACGTGCTTTTGACCACGAAATGCAGACGTTGACGGCGCACGAAAGCGCGCAAATTATGGACGTAGCGGATGAACGCGAGGAGGATCAACTTTTGCCGCGACATCTCATGCCGATGCCGGACGAGCCGATTTTAATCAAACGTTGGAACGTCATTTTCTTTTTCAAAATAATAGGTAAATTTAAAGCACCGTCGAGCTTTCCTTGTCTCGCGCACTTTTCTGCGACGTTTGTCTCGCTGTGTTTGTTTGTTTGTTTTTGATTTTTGTATTGAATCGGGAAGTGAGCAAGTTATTAAAATGTTATTTTTTAATAATAATTTTCGACGCGTGAAATGTAGTCATTTATTATTATTATTAATTTTATATATCATTTTTACATAATATAAAATTTCATATATATTATATATATTAATTATAATTGTTTTTTTTATTTATGTATTTTGCATAAACAAAATATAATTGACAATTTTAATATGGATTTAGGAACGTTTTTAGGGGGGGGGGGGAAAAAAAAACAAAAAAAGGACAAAAACAAAAAAGAATAATAAGTAAAAAAAGAAGATTGCTGATTAATAATATAAAGATAATTTCATGTATTATTATTGTACATATATATATATGTTAAAAATATTATATGTATTATATGTATATATGTGTTATATGTATAATTATCTTAAATGTATTTATGCATTAGGAATATGATTACTCGAGACGTCAACTATACTTAAAATAAATATTCATACATAACCAAATAACTATATCAAAAAATAAAATTTCAATGCATTACCATTATTATTATTATTGTAGACGTTTAATCTTATTTCCTTTAATTGCCATATTTTTCCCGCAAATCATCAATATTTAAAAAGCGTCCCGTTTTTGAATTTATTTAACACTTCGAAGATTTCTCCCTTAAATATATTTAAACTCGAATTTGCTAAGTAATTAATATATTCATTCAAACTATTAATATCATCAATTAATCAAAGCTCCAACGTTTGCAAATACTTTAAATCACCACTTCAAATTACATAATTTAAAATTTGACGACTATCACCAGTTTATACTCAAGTTTTCAAAGTTCTACCATTCAATTAAACAAATATTACTTAAATATATCTAATTAATTTAATCGAAACTAATTTCAATTAATATATTTAATTAAATAGCTGTTTAATTAAATTAAAAAAAAAATTAATCCCTTAGACAATGAATTGGAAGATTTCTTGGAGTACGACCATTGCAACATATTAGCGGACAATTATCTCATAGCAATGGTTTTTATATATTTCGTGAGAGCTTCGTTGAAACCATCGGAATACACACCATACAATTTCTTCGTTGCATTGTAAGTATAACTTGTAGCAAAATTTAAAATAAAACCACTACCTCTATCACAAAATTCATTATTAATGTACAATTTTTCTTTCTTTTTTTTTTCCATTTTTGCAATAAAGATACTTAGCAAATATCATGGAGGAAGACGACGATGTCAATTACGAAAATATACAATTGTGGGCGATATCAAAAGCCAAAGGCCCAAACGAGAGCAGTATCGCGAAGACTCGTAGTAATTTTTTTAAACGAATGAATTACCGTTGCGTCGTCTCGCGGGGTTGCTGCGAACTTATCATGAAGGCCGCGCAACCCGACCACAAAGTTTGGCAAAGGAAACGTCATATTAATCATTCTGGAGCTATTAGCGAATATTTTAGGTAAATGCTAGAAATTACAGATTTAATCTGAATTCATGACACCGATCAAAGATCAGATATATAAATCTACAAATAATAATAATAATAATAATACACTGGGTAAAATAGGACAGAAGAAATTACTGCTTTTAACTGTATTTGAGGCGTGTTTCAGTAAAACTTACAATTTTTTAAAAGGAAAAATTTCGGTTTCATTTATAAATATAACATTAAAACTAGTTTTTGCTTTTAAAAAACAATAATTTTCAACTGAAAGACGGATATACATCTGAAACACAGTTAAAAACAATAATCTCTCAGTGTAATAATAATAATAATAATAATAATTATAATTATAATAATAATAATAATAATAATAATAATAATAATAAATTGATTTTTCCGATTCATTTACATAAATTTACACGAATCGGAAAAATTGTTATGATTAACGAAAATTTGTACGAATATTTATAACAAAAAATTTTTTACACAATACCATGATTAGTCGCAGAATTGTATTTACAAGTTCTAAAGATTGTTCCGACTTTACTTATTACATATACAATCGTGTGTTTTTACGAATTACTGTAACAGCATATTCATCAAAAGAACTATATTTAAAGTAAACAAAACTTGACGATTTGACAATATTTCAGTAAATATTTATCGAACATCGAACTCGAGCTTCAAAGTTAATTATTATATAGTATATTACATTTTATATTACATTGCTTTCAGGAAAAATAACACGTGTCCGTCGTGTCGCAATATCACGGAGGACAAAGCGGAAAGCGCAAAAAAGATACCGTCTACAAAGTCGGAACGGATTTCGTATGTAAAAAGAAAAAAGCGCGTTGCGATATAAAAAAAAGAACAATTAATAAAAACGAAATACTTTTAAACCGTTTCAGAGTACCTGAGGTCAAAAGGTTCAAACCGAATCGCTAGTTGTCTAAGTTGAAATAAGAAAAAGACTGAGTTACAAAATTATTGTTATAAGGACTGTTTTAATTAAACAATGTAGATTTACGTTCAATTGTTTTGTTTCTATATTTGTTATTCGTTATAATTTCATTTAATTCAAGTGACGTGGCAGCTTCACTCTCTGTACACGAGGTGTAATTGTATAAAAAAATAAAATCTACGCATAACGTTGACACTGCTACAATGCGCTGTACAATTGTAAAAAAATATAGAATATACCGATACAATATACTTTACTATAATATTATTAATTCATCGAGTGTTACTACTATTTTCGTCGCTCGGCGAAGGAAACGCCATTTCCCTCCCTAGGGAGTTTCGGAAAAAATGGCAATTCTCATTACCCAAGTGACGAAGAATGATGTACGTACCAAGGGAGATTCACGAAAATTCACATTCTCATTTGAATCTCCCTTGGTGCATAAATAGCTATTCCTTATCATTAGCATTACATAACGGTGTCAATTATAAAAGATATTTGGATTGATATAAAAATTGATTTTCGAATAAATTATTACACATCACGTGAAGTTTCACAAACATTTCACGGATTTACATTTACAGTTTACGATCGGCTTAAGTCTGACAATAAAAATATTACGCTGTTTTTTTCTTTCTTTTTTTTTTTGTAGGGTTTAAAAGCATAGAGAGGAAAATTAAATTTACAGGTGGGAGTAAACGAGTTTCGTTTATTTATCAACAACGAATTCAATCACAGTTAGTTCCTCTGATCCGGTGGGCTCTTAATGGCGCTGTCGAACCGCGGGACTCTTACGTTTTGGCGTGATCGGCACCGCTTTCATAGGGGTTCTCTTGCAATCGACGGGTATTCTCCGCACCATTTTCGTACTGCGGGGCGTGCGCGTCATCAGCGGCTTTTTAATGTGCGGGGTCTTGCAATTGTCCACCTCCTGGGTCGTTCCGTTCTCCTTCTGATCGACCAAAACCCTCTTAGGGCTCGACTTGTCCGATTCCGCGAAGCTTCGATTGCGATTGTTCGGCGCTTTGGGGCTGTTAATTTTGCGCTTCTTCCTAGGTGGCGGTATCGGCGGCGTGGAATTGCCACCGATACTCGGCTTGCTTTGATGATTCGCTTGATTGCGGGCAAATCTTTGTGAGCACGACGTTGACTCTTGGGTCGCATCGAACAGTTTCGCCTTTGCCAAAACCATCCCCGCGTTTTGGGCGCGCAACTTAGCTATGGACGCGCGTCCCGTCTGGGGTACCGGGGTGCACTGGGTTCCGTCCACCGTGAAGTATTTCCCGCCGTCTCGCCAATTTTCAGAATCGCTGCCCGTTCTCGGCGAGTCGTTGACCTTGTGCGACCTCTTGAGTTCGTTCATTCTTTGATTGAAGTACTTCGTGGTCACGGGGGTACGGTAAATAGCGTCGTTTTGGGGATTTTCCGCGGGCGAGGGGCTCAGGGTTGCCGAGTTGTCGCTCGGAGACATTTGCGTGTGCTCTTTGGTTCGGCTGATTAACGTTTGCAACTGTTCCTCGACGCATTGCAAGAGATTGGCGTCGCTGTTGTAAGTCGTTACAGCGGGAGGATCGATAGCGCGGTCAATATTGGCGTCCTTGAGCGCGTGGCTGTGGTTACCGAAGGAAGTAGATGGAGCCGGTGTAACAGCATCCGTCTCATCCATAGAGTTCCAGGAGTTCGTACGACTAACTCTCCTTCTACAAACAAAAATAACATTTAGGGGCAAAGTTCGGGGTCTGCTGTCAAAGTATATCTTATAATCAACACTTAATTAATTCATATTGTATAATACATAGATCCATAATATATGCACCGATGAATATTCCCAAAGAGTAGCGATTTCTGCTACTTTCCCTCCCTAGGAAGTATCGGAAAAATGGCGTCTCTCATTCCCCCCGAGTGTTTTTTTCAGTTGAATCTCCCTTGGTGCATAAATAGCTATTTTGGGATTATTCATCAACACATATATTATTCTAAATAAAATTATACTTTCGTACCCACAGATGGTGTTCTGGTCCATACCATGAAAAATAAATTAATTAAATTTTCATTACAAAAAACACTAGATTCTTGGTAGGAGGTCTTAAAAGTGCCCTTGAATAATAAAAATATTTTACATTATACAGATGAAATAGAATTGCTTCGTGAAATTGGCCAAACCTTGGATTTAAATTAAACATAAACTTACATCAATAATGAATTTAATTTCGTTTTTAATGTCAATTTTACTGTGCCTTCCTTTAAATGAATCTTTTATTTATAAAGATATTACGGTAATTATTTGGTCGACCATGTAACCCACTCACACAACAAAATAGCTATTTATACACCAAGGGAGATTCACGAAAATCCACATCTCGTAAATCTCCCTTGGTACACACATGATTTTTCACCTCGCGCAGCCAACTTCACACACATCTATAATCGATCTCTTTCCGTCCTCGGTGCACAATACACTAACTATAAAAATACTTTTAAAAGATTTAAAATAAATTCCATATATAATTACCGTGGTAACTTCTCTTGCGACCGTCGCCTTATACTGCCAATTTTCCTCGCACTCGGAGACCTGAATATCTTATTTTCAGTGGATTTCCGAATTTTGAGCTCTCTACTCATCCTCTTTGCAAGCAGGTCCGCTGACATGGTCTTATCAATGTTAGCCCCCTTCAAAGTTTTCTCGTACTCGCTCTGAACATCAGTTGCAGAATCCAACAATAGATTACTCGAATCACTCGTGATATTATCAGACTGTGACTCGTCATCTGAAATACGTTTCTCTTGAATACTCTGAAAGCTTATCGATGGCAATTGAGCGTAATTATTCCCGTTGTAAAGGAAGGATCTGTACTGCGGATATACAGAATCGATACTTTTGGTACGCTTCATGTCGCAGTCGTCCGGAGATTCTTCTTTGTATTTTAAAGCACTTCGCGATCTGGATTTGGTCGTTAAATTATTGAGGGAATGTCGCTTTATAGTCTTGTACTTTAATTTGTCGTCGATTTGGCTTTCGTTCGATAGATCGCCGCTGTTATCCGATAAATTCACATCGGCATTCATAAACGTATCGTCGTCGTAAATATTTGGCAGCCGTTTTATGTCGTTTCCATGATAAAATGATCTAAGAGGTGCAGAATCGTGTATCTGTAATTGTTGCTTTCTCGGACTGGAAGAATTGCTTGCAGAACTCCATCTGCGATCGATGCAAACATTTTCACTCGCTTTGGGTTTTTCATCATTTTTAATGATTTTCTATAGGGGGAAATATTACGCTGTTAGTATATTAAACAATTAAATTATTAGTCACTGTTATTAGCAGTCAAAGTTTCAATTGTTAAATTTAAAAATGTTAGTATGTTATTTATTACGACAATGGTAATCGAAGATCAGTATAATGGTTTGTTCTTACATTTTTTCCTTTGTGAACTAATTTCTCCAAACTGAGTCGCATTTTTTTGTTTTTGTCAATTGGTTCGTCTAGTTGCCTGCAAATATTACAATGAATATGTATTCTTCTTTTACATTATTACGAGTATTTGACAATTTAATATAGGAAAATTATTGAAAATAAATGCTTACATTACGGAATTAATTCTAGCTGAAGTTGCTGAATTAATTCTAGCTGAATTTGCTGAATTAATTCTAGCTGAATTTGCAGTTGATTTTACTTTGGAAACTGAACTCTTCTCTGGAACAGGGCTAAAAAGGACATACAAATGTTATATAGAAATAAGTATTAAAAGATAATAAAATGACATTCGTATTGGGTTGGAACTTACTTTTTTTTTGATTCTGAAGGTTCGCTTGGCACATCCAAAGCTTTCCTCTTTTTCGATGCATATAGACAGGGGTTGGAAAGTTCAGGATGGCTGTTTGTTAATTCGCTCTCAGCGGCTGGATTATTTTTTCCCACCATTTTTTTTAAGCCACTTAACATTCCTACACGAAGGAAATTTCAAAAATGGTTATAAAAAAATCGTTAATTAATTCATTAATAACGATAATGATCTTGAGAGTGCGATTGAAGTTAATTTCACTTAACAGATAACGAATAATTATTTTTAAAATTTACTTTTATCTCCATTTCGATCAAAGTAGACATGAAATTGGTAAACAAAATGTCAAAAGATCCCTTTGTTCTAAAAAAAAAAAAAAAAAAAAAAAAAAAAAAAGAATTTATGAATATTTATGAAATAAAGTAAATGTTGAAAAGAATGATTCATTCTCCATTAGGTGAAATTAACTTATTAATTTGAAATTAATAAAATTTAAATATTAAAGCGTGCAGAAGGGAAAAGTGTATGATTCATAAAGTTTTCCAATTTTTGCGATAAACATGCATTGACAAAAATAACACATTTGCGTCATGAAAAAGGATGCGTCATGAAAAAGGATGAAACTCATAAAATTACTCAGACTGTTAATATTCATTTTATCTTATTCAATATGTAAAAAATTATGTTATTCTTAGATTGAAGTATTTGTCACACAGGAAACATTAATTAATGAAAATAGCATGTCTAACGACATACTTAGATTGAGATTGGAGGTATTTAGATGAGGCTTACGTGTGAGACTTCCACTTCGTTGTTTCTTTTTCTTAAATTTTGTATACAAATGAGGATCCGAGCCGTGGAACGCGAATTGGGAGTCGCCAGTTATGATATTAGCAATTTGTTCAGGTACAATTCCGATCTGTTCTGCATTTTCTATTAAAATCTGAAAATTACATACGTCGATGAAAATAATTTTAATTGTATATAAATTTACACGTCATGTAAAGCTACGGGTTCAATTTGTTATGTCATGCTTATTAACAAATAGATAAATTCTCAAAAATTAAGTCTTTTTAAGGAAATTTTTTAATAAATTAAAGAATTTTTTGTGCTTACGAAAAACATTTATCCTAGTTTAAATTAAAAATTAAAAAGAATTTCCAATTAACTTCAAAGTGATTACAGACTGTAAACCATTTCCATTTACAATATATTTAAATAAAAAAAAAAAAAAAAACTTAGGTACCAATCTATTTTATCTATTAGGTAAAGTTTAAATAAAATTTACGCCCTTATTATTACCTTAATAACTGCAAAGTGAGCATTCATCCTATTTTTGATTGTAAAATAATCTGTTCCCTCTACAGGCATAATGTTCGGTGCAAAAACTTTAACTATATTATCAATCCCCATTCTATTTTCCTTTTCATGTTTTGCAACTTCCTTCAGAAACCTCATCAAATAAGCCAAAGTGTTGAGATTGAGGGAAGGCAACAACAAGCATGCCATCAGCAATGTTTGTTCTTTTTCACTTTTAAGCATTCCGCATCTTAAAAACATATCATGAAAGGAATACGGAATCAATGGTTCGGGCATGTCTCTAAAGAACGTTTTCAAACAGTTCGCGACGTCGATTGCATGATATTTATCCGTTAATGAAAAGCCATTGTCTACTTGGCTTATTATCTCCTGTTGCCTTCCACTCGAGCCACTCCTTCTGAACAGCCCATCCACTGTCATATTTTGACTTATTATGGCTACCGATTCGATAAGAAAAATAGGCACGTGGATGATCGTACCGTCTTGGAGGTCTACCGCATCCAATGACAAATTAGATAATGGTTTTTTAAACACTGAAAATATTGAGTTTGTTCTCTTGCAACCGGCCGTGGGTAATTTTTGATCCTGTTGAAATTAATACAAAACAAATGGACATATAGTTTTTATACAAATACAATTCGAAACGCAGATAATAATAAAATACTTTAATGGTGCACTTTTACGAATACAATGCATCAATAAAATTTCCAGGTAAACCATAACATATTTAATTTAAGTCTTTAGGAAATACCTAAACGTATTATTCGTATTGTAATTCTATTTATAGCTTTTATTTCCTTTACTTTTTTTCCACAGCAATTAAAGCATAATGGAATATCTCAAAGTAGAAATTTTCAGTACAAACTTAATTTGGCAACAAAGCTGTATACCTCTGATAAAAATAAAATGTACTGATAAGATATATTAATATTGAAATACACATATGAGGTACATATTAGTATTAAAACAATCACTATATAAATTATTAATAGTAACAAATAATAACAATAAATGACTTATACAACAGAAAATATTTGAAATTATTTATCATATTTTTCAAATCTAAAAAGGAATTCAATAATTTTATGTTTGTAAAATAAATTTCTTCGCAATACAAATTATGAAATAAAGCAGTAATTATATCTCGTATATTAAGGAATAAATTGTAATATTTGTAATTTCTTTAATTTTCAAATTTCTTCAATTTCGAAAATAACATTGCGAATTAGTAAAATATAAAAAACATTGTGGAGAAATTTAAATCTAACATGTTTTGTACTCATTATAATTATAATGCACATTAATAAAATTTGAAATTTTATCAAAAAAATCAAAAAGTTACCTTGGAAGAACCAGACGACTTGGTATCATTTTTGGACGACGATGTTTGGCTTTTTTTCGGCCGGTACTTGATGCCGAGAACGCGTAGCTCCGCAATGACGCTTTGGTACACATTTTCCTTTTGAAGAACGTCGTAAATATACATGCTGACTCTGGGATATCAAGAACTGAACACTTAATAGATAGGCAGAAGTCGGATCACATACACAAATCAACAAATGCGATTTTTCGAGACCGTACAGTCCTCTAAAAACTCCATTTAAGTTGAATTAAGGTTATGTTTTTCGCGCCGACTACAGTTGTTTTCATTCGGAATGTTTAGATTCGAATGTGTAACAGTCGGTTTGAATTTGTAAGATTGGCGCTGTGGGTAACTGAGGGCCAATCCAACCTAGATGGGAAACTCGAGGGAGAATTTCGCGAAACGGACATGCGAGGACCGATCGGTGGAACGGATGGAACAAAGAAAGCGATACCAACATTACAAGAACGGCGCAGTATGGAGATATTTAGGCCGGGACTCGCACTTGAAATTGGTAACAAAGCGTTCAGAAAACTACTCCGGTTCTTTCTAACGCAATACTTTCTCTGTCACTTACATTAGCATAATAATGTAAACAACAGAGAAAGTATTTTGTAAGTGAGAACCAGAGTAGTTTCTAAACGCTTTGTTACCAACTTCAAGTGCGAACCCTAAATATCCCCACACTAGAACGACGTGCTATTGGGGCTTCCGGAACGTCTATTGCAGTGCAGATTCTGCGTTACAATAAAGTTTTTAAAAGAATATTTTAGTTCCCATTAGTAATCAATATTAACATATGGTGTGTTTTCGCTATTAATTACTATTGGAAATTAAACTATTCATATAAAAACTTTATTGCAATGCAGAATCTGTACTGCAATAGACGTTCCGGAAGCAACCATTCAGTAGCGGTATTTTGCTCTCGCTTACGTTTCATTTCATTTCCAACTCGTTAAATTATCACTTCGTCTTCGTTCCAGTTTCGCTTCGGTCTCGTTTCGCTTCGAAAATTCATACAAAATTAACGAAACGAAAATCAAGCGAAAATGAAACAAAAAATCTTAAGATGATGCCGTAAGCGTTAATTACTACATTAGGGTGTTATTCGTTTTTATTAAAATAAATGAGAATTAATTGATGTTGTTGATTCAGCACATTTTCTCAATCTGGGAGATTATTTAAAAATGATGTAACTGAATTTTTATCATTAGTTTCAAGCAAATTTAGGGACCGCGTTTTTTAGGTGTTAAAAAAACGCGGTCCCTAAATTCGCTTAAAATTGATTTAAAAATTCAGACTTTTTAATTGAATACAATTTTCCCATGTCTAAAAAATATGCTGAATCAATTGCAAGCAT
>JABFPN010002771.1:0-20717 GCA_022817305.1 Leptoteleia sp. ZL-2020 | reverse complement strand
ACAATGTGACTTTGGGGACAGTCCTCAAAACTACCAAATGTCCTCAAAACTGCCAGTAAACAAGTCAATAAAATGGCGATTTGGTCTCAAAACTGCCATTAGAATAATATATATATATATATATATATTAATACTTCATTTTATATATTAAATACAAATTTAAGTAAATGCATTTACCATTTAAAGTATCATGCAAATTAAAAATGTAAATTCCATGCGTTCAATTCATGTTCATTTTTCATATATAATCCCGAAATATGGGCGGCTAAATTTGTTTTAACAATCTATAATGTACGATGCATTTCTTGAATAAGTGTTAAAACGCTTTGCGTCAAAAGTATTATCATTTTTTACTTTGAAAAATCGCAACTTCAGTTGTCAGTTTCATTATGAAAATAATTACATTGTTCAGTGGCAGATTCACATTCCGGAAACTGCTGAATGTACACCAAATCTTTTTTACTGTTTATTAATATATAAAATTCCCACTAAAGCATCGAGTACAATAAATTGTTAGTGGATTTGCAGGAAAAAAAAAATTTTTTCTTTTTAAAATAACATTTAATTCATTTCAGAATGGTACTTTTATATAAAATAAATTTACAATTATACTTTTATATCGATAAATTTTAACCAACATTATTATGATGTTAAATCAACATCTAATTATACTGATTTTAACATAATTATACAGCATAATTACTCGCTGATTAACATCAGCAGATACATAATTGAAATTCATTGATATCACCGGTAGCATTTTAAGGTTGACATTATTTCAACTGTTATTTTAGAGTAACCAATTTTTTCAATTTTATTCGAATTAAACAATTTATTGTATAAAAAAAAGAGCATTGAAAAGGAAAACAAAATTTGCACTGAAATATGCTACTGATAACAAATAAAGCTCGTTTTGATTTATTGTATAAGTACGCCTTTATTAACTGATATTTAAATTTTTTTTCCAACATACATCACATCCAATTTTCAATTAAATAATTGATTAATTTTTATTGTATTAAGGAAGCATAACGTTCATTATTCTATTATATTTTAATGCCCCTTTATTACTGGATTTAACATGATATTAAAGGTGTTACATATTATGAATTGTTAGAACATAGTCGGGAGTGTTAATTCTGAGCCTTATCAATAGCAATTCATCTGTTTGAGCGAGGAAATAGAATGCGCCCGGTCACACATTGCAAAAGGGACAAAGGATGTCATATATTCTATGGGTTGGCAAGTTCTTGATCGTGTGGCTTATTTAGCACCTTCAATCTACTGATTTGATAATATTGCAAAACTGCGGAAAGAAATTGTTAGAAGCAATTTAAATACGTGCTTAAATTTGTAATATTGCCAGAGTTCAATATTAATGACTACATTTGTACCTTACATTCATAACTGTCACATTGTATGACCTGCTTATAAATTTCGCTTTATCATATGACTCGACTATTGCCACAGTGGTGAAATAATTTTTTGAACGAAAATTAAAGTAAATTTACTCTTTTTACTATTAAAAGTGGAAGTTTATAATATTTATAAGACAATATTTCATTGTTTTTCCTTCTTGACCAAGAATTTTTTTCCAAAGTTTAAAACTATGATGATGAAAAAATTATGATGAAATATTCGATCGTTTGTTTAGGGGTATGATTGTCACTTGAGGTGTGAGAAGTCCCGGGTTCGAATCCCAGTCGGATTCAATTTTTTTTTTTCATTTTCTTTCAATTCTATTTAATTTAATTTAATAAATATTAATTATTCCTACTGCGATACAAAAATGGCAAGACTTTTTAAATAATACATAAACGTATTTATTATTCCTCCAAATTTATAAGTTTATTTTTATCATCTTCAAAGTAATTCCCTCCTGATGCAATACCACGTATGGGCAACGTTCTTTACAGTCCTCGAAACAGTCGTATGAAGTGGATTTCGCGGAATAGCCTTCAGAATCTTTTTCGATTCTGCTTGTATCTTTTCAATCGAGTCAAAACGATGTCGTGGAAGTTTTTTGAATTTCGAAGAATAGCCGCAAGTCGGGCGGGATCTAAATCAGACGAGTCGGGCGGTCGCGGAACAATACGCGTCGAATTTTTAATCAAACAGTCCCGAATAACTAATGCAATACGAGAGGCACGTTATTGTGTACGGGAGGGAAAAGATTTTTCCGTTCATAATTCTGATTGCTTCCGGCGAATAGCTTCGCACAAACGACCTGTGACGTATCAAATAATGTGCGTTGTTAACAGTTTGACCCGGCGGAAGGAATTCATTAATGCACCACACCGCGATAATCGAAGAAAACTGTTAACATCACTTTGATTTTCGTGCTGCTTTGACGTGGTTTTTCGGTCTTGGCTCACCTTTGGCGCGATTTTTACTTGATTGGTCGGCGGTTTCCCGCTCGTAAACGTAGTCCCCATGTCTGATCCTCAGTTATAATGTGTTTGATTTCGTTTTGGTAGTCAAACATCGCTATTTTACAGATATTTAAAATACGCTCCTTTTGGAGAACCAAACAAGATACGACTATGATCCAAAATCCAAAGAGTTCTCTTCTTTGAACCTTCTTTGAACCTTCTTTGAACAACTTATACCAAACATTTCCAATATTTCAGAATTCGAAACGTCATTTTTATGTAAAATTTAACGCAAAGTCCTTGCTGTACTTTTTCACTCATTTCAAAAATCCAAATTCCCTTTTTTAGATTAAAGCAAACAAGTGTATCTCGTTGACTAGCGAAAGTATTAGCATAAAACCTGACGCAGATGTCAATTAGAGTGTTACCAACCCTGAGAAACAAAATTACTCGTTTGGATAAGTCCGTGCGATTGAAAATGGGAAAAGTTTTATTATTTTTTAATCGCAGTTGTATTTAATTAACTGCTGTTTTTAAATTATTTTGGTAAGATTTCAATGTGCGTACTTGAGTTTAATCAATGTAATTTCTGTTCTAACTACTTCATTAATAATATTACTCGGGGAGAAAAGGTCTAATAAAAATCATTATCACAAAATTATTATCGCTATTATATATTAAATTAATATCAGATAAAGATATTAACAGTAAAAAGTTTAGTAATTTTTTACTAATCTATCCAATACTGTTTTATATTTATAATAAAATATATACGATACTATTTTGCAATTAATGTAAGGTGTTACGAGGATACCACTGATATAATCTATGTAACATATATTTTACCCAAAGGAGATATGTATAACGCTTTCTTCACAGTATATGTTATTATAGTTATCAATATTATTGAATATCTTCGATTTAATGTTTGGCATGATTTTTCACTGATTACTTTAAATTTCCTGACATTTTCAATACCGTATATAACACGTTGCATATAATAAAAGATGCGCACAAAATGTATTTTTTTAACTGTTACATAAAAGTACACACGTTCGATCGCGTTACACATTTAGAGTTTACATATTTTTCGTTATTACAAGCATAAATCACCCATCGCAACGACACAAAAACCTTTTTCCCTTTTTTAATTTCCCCCGGATAAACCGAAAAATTGTTACGCGCAACAACCTTGGGGATGCGTAATATTGTTGTTTAATTTAATTTATTCAGTGATATATTAGTGAAAAATTGTCAAATAGAGTGGAAAAAGTCCAAAGGGCATTTCTTTGTACTTATATCCTGCAAATAGAGTAATAAAGTGTATGTTTCACTGCTTTTTCGCTCGCTTTAATTTGATGAAAGCCATATTTCATGTCTAAAACGGTAAATACTTTTTTTCCCAGACAGCGTAACGCTTAATTCTTCCGCCCTAGGGATAGAGTGTATATAAAATGCTTTCCTTATTTTAAACACTCTTTTAAATACAAAGGGTACAAATATATTCTTAAGCTGTTGTCTGCTTTATTTTTTTTTTATTTTTTATTTTTTCTCTTATTTTCAACAACAATATGACGAACCTAATCAGTTATATAACCGCCGCCTTCTTTTCTTGACAAATATCGCGACGTTTCTTCTCATTAGTCTCTTATCTTTTATGAATTTTTATATAAGCAGTCTTGTTATGCTTCCTCCATTATAATATATCTTTAATAATACGCGGACGTTACTTTTATGATTATTTTTATCATTATTAACCCCCGTTAAAGCTTTTCCACCTTTGTTTCCGCGACAAACATTGCCACCAGTTTTTAATGAATTTAACAATGCTGACGTTTGGATTTATTTTGTACAAAAGTGACACTTTTTCGCGCTCATTACAACCCGCAAACTGTTAACTCGTATACGTGTGTATGTGTATGTACGCGTGTGTATGATTAAGGGTATAAATTTTATCCGCCAAGCTGTTATTTAGAATACAATCAAGAACAGTGGATACCAAGTGTATGACTTTTATTATTAAAGCCAACTTTCCGACAATCGTGCAATATTTATTTTTAATAAATTAAACCGAGTGTTTTTGCAGTACATTATTCCGCTGATATTTGTTTCCATCTCCAAAAATATACCGTTTATTTATAACATTTTTGTAACATATGAGCGCGGAAAGTGTAAATTAAAATTAAAGTTAAATGCAATTATTAGTTTACGCCATTAAATCAATTCTTTTGCAGTATTGTCACTAAATATTGATTGTTAATTATAACAGAGACATTGTTATAATTGTTATTTTTTCAATGGAGGAATATGAATAATTGAATAAGAAGAATAAATATTAATAAGCTTTTTTTCCCCCATTTCATAATGCTTCCTTTGTTCTCAAGTAGTTGACAATACAAATTCTATTATTTACAGAAATAAAGTTTCTTTTTTTTATTTATACGCAACGTTCATATTAATTTACTTTATTGTCAACTTTTTGAACTGCAACGTTGTACACTATTTAATTGGAATAGCTTCGATTCAATTATGCAAAACTTCTTCCGAGTAATTAATCATTCGTATTACTAAATTTGTTCATCTTAATTTCATCTTAATTCATCGATCAGAGTCAACTTGAGAAATAAATTATATTACTAAAACTGAAGTGTGAGATCAGGTGCAGTTAAAAAATGATAAAAGTTAAGCTTGATAAATTTATGTCAAGTTGAATGTAAACGTATTCAACAATTATCTATATATTGTGATTAAGTAATGTAAAAGAAAATGGCCGGGAAGAGTAAAACTTAAAATTAACTGTTTTTTGTGTACACGTGCAATAAAATTGATCCAACGTAATTAATTTTTTTTTTTTATAATTTGTTTAATTTACCCGGAAACGGTTCAGTGGAAGTAAAGTACACAATGTTATAAATCTAAGTAATTAATATTAATTACTTGAAAAATATCGTTTACCCGAATTTTATTCATCTTGGTTAAAGTTTCTCGCTTAAAAGTTCATCCAAAAGTTTAGGAAATTATTGAATATCTAAATTTTACAAATCATTTCAATAGTTGGACATTTTTATTACTTCCACTTTACAGGCGAGGAACTTTTTATCAATAGTTTTAAACATTTCACGATAATGCAACTGAAATAGCTGAAATATTTATTATATAATAAAAAGGAATTTATAATAAAAGAAAAAAAAAATGTGAACATAATACTTCGCTTAAAAGAATATTACTTTTGTAAGAAGAGCATCATTTTGATGTTACAGTTCTAATTGTAAGAAAGTAACTCGGTATAATGCGATTTAAAGACCCTCTCATGCAATTAAATAAGAATTTTAGGAATGAAATTCTTTCCTTTTTATAACGAAACGCGAACTGATTCAGATTCCAACGCTGACAGCACGGATTTTCGTGTGGAAGTAAAATTTGTTTTCAGTTTGATCCATTTGAATTGATTATTAATTTCAAATCTAAGATTAATAAACAAATGTATTTTGTATATAAACATTATAAATATTATTAAAAATAATATATATAAAAACAGAAAAATTTTCACAATTATATCAATATTTTATAAGTTCTACAGATTTTTACTTTTTTTTAACAACAATTTTGTTTTTATTTTTCACAATAAATACATACTAATATAAATTGAAAATAACAGTTCCTATACTAAATCATAAAGTAAAGATCTTTCAATCTGTAAATGTCAATTTTACAACGATTACATTTTGTTTTACTAGCGAACATTACATAGCAAAGAAATAACTTGAAATTTGAAATTCGTTTTATAGTCTATATATTTAATTGAAATCTCTTTAAAATGAATGTTGATTTTATAGATTTAAAAAAGCATATATAAAAGCTGGCTTAAAATAAATACGCATCGATTTTAATATAACTTTTAACGTAACAAGTAGACAGAAAGAAATTAATATCATTGTGTTCTTCTCCATGCGCCGGGCAAAGAGATTCAATAAAAAAAAATTATTATATTTTACGAACAGCGCTGATATAAACTCCTTGCGCGGGGCCGCTGCTTTCATCCGAAATACTTTTAAACTGATAAATGCACAAAAAGGAATCGTTAAAGTTAATTCGTTTTCGTCAATTTTCCCTTGTCATCCAGGACGAAAAAGTTGCCATATATTATTTGCCAATATAATTATCGCGGGGCTCAAACGACTCATTTCGCGTGCCACTATTTTCCATTTCAATTAGTTAACATCGACCGGCCAATCATGCTTCGAGAAAGTTGCAAAAGTTCAACGCGATTAACCCGCGCGGCCCGAAATGGTTGCCCGGTAGTTTTGCAAAAAAAATTTTAAAACAATCGGCTGATTTTGAATCGACTGGAGGGAACATTGGACAGTGGGAAAACGTTGGAACGCCCTTTGTCGTTGCGTGAGAAATGAAAGCACAGAAACTGAAGAATGAAACGTTTTTAAAATTGAGGATATACAAAAGCAATGTTTATAAACACTTGGAAGGTCAAACTAACGAAATATAAACAATAATATTGTTTGTTTACATCCAAAGGGCATGAGAATGGATGTAAATAGAAAACAAAAACAAAGTTTGTTTATATTCTGTATTTCGAAAACGTTTCACTTTTTCAGTGCCATAATGAAAGCTCCAAATATAATATCAATATACGTGACGCGAAGCGTGCAGTTAGATTTCGGGGGAAACTATGTTTTTTGTGCACTTGAAAAAAAAAAAAAAAGCGCGCAATCTGCTCGTACGTTACCGCGCGATTTTCCGATCGAGGACCGCGATCAATTTCGAACCTTTTATTTCGTTCGTAATTCAGCCGAGTCGGATTATCATGATTTATATTGACGTCGTGTATTCATACTGTGTCTTTTTTTTTGTGTACCGTTGTCGAAAATTATTACAACGCAGCCGTGGTATGCGGAGGGCGATTTAATAATTGATAATTGTGTATGCAACGAAATTAACGCGCGGCCAAATAGAATTGTCCGTTATTTTGTACCGTCGTAGTAGTAGAAAATAATTTTCATAGCTGTTGCAAATTAATTTCCCGTGCATTCGAATTCCTGAGTGTTGTCGAATTGAATTTCATTAACATCCTTTAGATATCATCGTCGAGTCCTTTACAGCGTGGATAGTTGGAAACTTAGCCGCTGATTGATTCGGTAGATTATTGATAAATCAGCCGGGAATTGTTACTGTCAAATCGACTGCACTCGAATATTTATTTGGATCGTCGATGATCGATCCGTCACTCTTAAAAATGGCAGTGTCGTTGGAAATGGTATCTTTTGGACGAATTCATATTTACTTGAAAATAACCACCGTATGGAGTTTGTTTGAATTCGTTATATTTTAACGAGTTCTAAGTCATTTTTTATTGTGACAAAGTATTATATAAATAACAAATAATATCAACTATTTTTTGGACTTTTTTTGGACTTTTTGGATTTTATTTAAATTAAGTTTTTTTCGTGTTAGTAAGTCGAAGAGAAGCTAAATCGTGCGAATAGTTTTTTTTTTCATGGAATATAAATATAGACGTTGGAATCAACAATTTATATGAAAATATTGTTTGCGAATAATTTATTAAAATTATTTGCAGATGTATTCGTAGTTGGAAACATTCGGAAATAATCCTTCAGATAAGCGATTCTGCAAGGATTTGTCTGTTCTTGCGATTCAGGAAAGTTGAAGTACAAATATACGTAATACCCGCGTTTATTACCTGCAACTTTTCCAACATGTTTTTAAATAAAGATGTACCATTTAATAATCGAACTTTGAAATTGATCTTCTTATGAACAATATCGATGTTATTTAATATTCAAGTAATATTACCGAGCGCCATATTATTGATTTATTTGCAATGAAAATCAAATAAAATATAATGTGTAAATAGTCTCGTGTTACTTTTCATAAAATAATAATAAAAACATATCTTAAAAAAAAGTTTGACAGAATCAATCAAACTTTGCATTTACTAAAGTCCCAAAAAATTTAATATAAATTAATCGACTTAATTTTAATCGTATTGTACAGAAGTTTACTTCTGCAGATTCTTTAATTTAATTCTCGAGATTCTTTTATTTTTTTCAAAATTATTAACATAGAATAAAATATTTCCACTATCTCTGACGTATTCATGTAATTTACGTCATTTACGTGAAATTCTATACACCAGTATTTTCATATCAGTTTCGAACTACTTGTGTCGTTAAGCAATAATCGTATTTATACTTTTTAAATATATTTAAGAACATATTCGTCGAAACATGTTACATTTTATTTTTAAGACGAATAAAAGCTACAAGTTACTCCCACTTCGCGGGGATACCTATCACCGATTTTGCTATAAGTCTAAGTTCCTCTACTTGAATTTGACAATTAATCACCCCGAGACATAATGCCGCAGTATGCGTCGCTCAGCCGCTAACGATAAAGGGCATTTCCATTGTTTTAAGTTTGTCAGATTTCTCGCAGTTGTCAGTTTGCTGCGTTCACTTTTCACTTTCACTTGCCACTACATTTGACAAACTTAAAACAATGGGAGGTACGTTTCCCGACGATTATATGAATCCTGTATATCGCAACTCTAATTCACACTTACATAATAGAATTTGAATGGGATGTGTTCTAAAATTATCATCGCCCGATTTGGCTGACCTAATTGGGTCCATGAATGAAAGTCTTGTTAAGCTTATTACTGTTTCAATCGATCAGGCCCAATTGAGGTACTTGACGTGCCTTAATGAAAGGTTTAGAAAACATGAATAGACACCCATGATAAGAGCCTTTTTTTTTTTTTTTTTTGGTAGATAGTTATTTTTAGAAATAAAGTTATCCAGATGGTTGAAGAAGAATTAAATTACTTAATTTGGATTATATTATTCAATATCTTTAGCCGCATATAAATGTTTATTTCTGAAATTTTAATTTCCATTTGCAATAAAGTATTGTTACTTGTAACAAGCATACCGTTTTTCTGAGTGCGGGCTTTTGCAAAGATATAGCTGTTATCAACTCAATCGCCGTTGAAGTCTGCGATCATATTTTCTTGTAAAGGATACCTTTCTTGCCACGGGAAAAATGCCTATACGGATTATTGGGATAACTTAATATTACATTTGTTCTGAAAAATATTGTACCATATTCACGATTTTTTTGAAAAGAAAAGTAAATATACAGTAGAATATATTCATCGTATTAAACATACTCCAAGTTATTTATTAACTTTTAATTGTCCACAAAATTGTCGGTTTTCATAAACATTTTTACACACGTGTAATTAACTTGAAATTTTAATTTAGGACAATAAAAATGGTGCAAAGCGCGTGTATTTTTGTGTTTTAAAAGTTTCCAAAGTTTATTACGTACAAATTTCTGAAAGTTAATAAAAAGTAATAATAAGTCATAAAATTGAGGAATATTTGTAAATCAACGCGATACTAACGCATAGAAAGTTTACCCTTTTGAGCCTGATCGTTTAAGAAGTTTATCAATAAACCAGTATCTTCTTCTGGAAATTATTACCTGTTACGAAGTATCGTCGTTTAAACTCAGAATATTGTAACTTGATATACATTTTCTCTAATTACTTTTTACGTTAATTGGATATTGAAGTGCAAAACTTAAATACAATCACGTTACATTTTGAAAATGATAATATTTGTTTTGAATATTAATCACAAGGTATTGGAATAAATATTTACACCAAAAAGTGGAATAACTTATACACCAATAAACAATTTGATATATTTATATATGACGTATATATATATATATATTAATATATACATTTTATAGCTACTACTTTCTTCTCCAAATACTCATTAACATATTACTAACATTAAATATGTTTAGATTTTGTCGTATTAATCTTTTAATAAACTATTTCTATCATAATGCATTCGTTATAAATTTATAAGAATAAAAAAACATAATACTCTTAGTGTAAAATCGAAGAAAATTTATGAATGAAAAGATTTCAGTTTATGGTCACCTACTAGACCATAGTGGTTTCTACTAAACCACTTGTGGACAGTAGATCCACTTGACACTAACCAGAATTTAAATTATTTACGTCACTTGTAACTAAGTTATTGTAGAAACTGAGGTTTTTTAAGATCTTAATAGAGTATACGTCAAATTGTATGAAAGAAATAAACAATGCATATATGATTGTAATATTTTTAAGACATAATGTATATTATAGAAACAATATTGGTGGATGTTAATTTAATGCCATTCAATATTGCATCAGTGGCACGTGATATTAATTCACAATTCTAATTGTATAAATGTTAAAAGGTTAACTTAAAAGCAAATTCAGCTTTACCTTAATAGCGCACGTGATGTTGAATAATTCGTAATTGAAACTAAATCACATGTCATTAGTTTAACAACTCGTATGCTTAAAACAATAGCCGATTGTAATAGAACACAACTTTATTGTTTTATTAGTTGACGGTTTTTCTTGTAATATTGTAAACTAAATATGTGCACTGAAAACAAATATAACGGAAAATATTACTACTATTAACTTTATTTCAGGTATATAACAGTTTTTTTAATAGAAATTACTGTATTTTTTTTAAAGGAGCATATATATATATTTTAAGTCAAAACATAAAGTTAACTTAGAATTAAATTAATGAGTATATATCAGTTTGATACATATTCACACTTTTATACATTAAACAAAAAATAAGTCGATTCTTTAAAACAATAAACTTTAATGTCATATTTCTCTGAATTTACGTAACATTAAAGGTAAAGTAATACATAAGTAAGGCACAAAAACAACACTTTTGAAATCCAATACCTGATTCGATAAACTGAAACTTATATCAAGCGAAAATATTGAACGAAAAACGAACTCTTTTGTTTCAACGGTTTACTTTCATTTCACCCACCCCCCCCCCTTTCGTACGTACCTACCATCAAAATGGCATACAAATTAACAAAAGATAAGAAATGATTGGTAAATGCAGTTGGAAGTAATCATACGAACGTCATTAAGAGATTGCAGTTCCACTTTCAACAAACGTTACCGAACAGATTGGATGGCAAAGTTACACAGACTCGTGACATTGTGCTATATCCACCTTTAAGCGATCATTCTCTGTTCTAATACCGATAAGGAAATTTAATGATCTGATTGAGCATAAATGACGCATTCACAACTGGATCTTCTTCGTAACCGGGGGTGAATATTCCGTTCTCCACTTTTTGTTAGTAACTAGTCAAAGCTCCGTTTAACAACTTTCAACAGTATGCATATAAACGAACTCCGGTACGTGCCCCGTGTCAAAGGTTTAACTGAAACGCGCTGACCAAATTTCTCGAGATATTATAGGGAAATTCAATGCGCGGCGTCTGTCAATGAAAAAAAAAATATAGAAAAAAGAAATATATATATATATATATATATAAACCACGGGACAGTTTAATCTTTCCACATTTCCCATCGATTCGTCAATGCACACACTTATAAAGAAAAACATATTTATATTAAGAAACCTGTCTAAATGGAATTTGTCTATTACAATAGAAATTGTATTTAAAGTAAGAATATTCTATTGGCATATAATAAATTAAGATTTTAATATTAAAAGGAATATAATTTCAGAAAATGACGAATTATTGGCAATGTAAGAATATTTTGTAAAGATATTTATTATATTTATCTCATTTTATTAATTAAATATTAATCGATTTATTCTTTACATAAAACCATACTTGATAAGAAAAATGTATTCTTATTATAAATAGATGGAAGCCCTATTTAGTATAAGAATATTCTATTACTCTTAAATAGACAGTTTTGTGAGTGCACACAAAAACGGTAGCGCGCGCCATTGAATTGTTTACCCGGGAATGACTTCACGCCTGGGAAGTTGCGGCGTTTATTTTAACGTTATTATTTTTGGCCGGGCGAGTAACGAGCGTTTCGATCTTGCCCCGATCGATCGATTTAACTCGAAAAATCATCCCTTACATTGGGGGATCCCGGTCGCGCTTTAATCAACTGGTTTCCACGGCGTAAACAGCTTTTAATTGGTATTAAATTTCGTAGGAATAATTTCCTTGGCGAATAGAAATTCGATCAGTATACGTTGTCTCAATCTCGTTGACATAGCACACGTTCTTGACGCCATTTCTGTTAGAACTTTGAGGACCATTGAACAGGACAATTTCAAACTTCTAACGGTTTCGGCAGGAGAAGTGTGCATTAAATGTCACATTATTTTTTCTCTCTTTCTTTCTTTCTTTCTTTCTTTTGCACTCCAACAGTTTGATTCGAATTTATTTTGAATTAATATCTAATGAAACAGTACTTAAATGGTTCGTCGCCGGCGGAAATTGCCAGGAATTATTGCTGCGCGGGGAATTGGATTAACTTGAAATTTATCGCTCTGAATTATAATTAAGATGCCGGCGAACAGTGCGAGTACCCGATTTGTTCCGGGGGCGAGTTTTAAGAAAAATTGTTTCGCCGCGAAAGTGAGAGGAATGACGTTTGGAAGTTCGCGTTTTGTAATGTCCAATACGAAATTATTGCTCGTCGATCGGTGCTAATTAGAGATGGCAAGAGCGTGTTTAATGTTTGGCACGGTGTTGCGGCGAAGATCGATAAGTTTAAAAGCTTCGCCGTAGGTTAAGTAAGCGGCGAGTGTATCAGAGAAATATAAAACGATCCGAGCAGGTGGTTTAGTCGTTGTTCCCCGGTCCTCCTTTGTGACAAAAACCATTTGTCAGTAGTTTCGTTCGCTTTCGGATCATCTGGATAAGTCATAATAGAATATTTCTTCTTCGCGTAACCAGATCCATTTCATTGTACTATTTGAAAGCTTTGTGTGCGGGAACAGTTTTCGAGCAAGTTTTCTTCTATTTTTGATTAATTCGGTCCGGAGCTGATAATGCAATATCGGGCGCTAAAAGAATCACCCACGATTACGCGCAGAAACAAGTTTTACAAACATTACTATATAACATTGTTGTGGTGAAACATTTTGTTGTGATGTTTCAATAATAAAGAGTTAATTTTACCATAAAAAATTGAATTCCAACCCCAGAAGACAATTTATGAACATAATTGTGATAAAGTGTGAAATAAATGTTAAAATAAAGTACTTTTTCCTATAAATTTATTGGAATAAATGCTTTATTATAGTATTTCTTTTATAATTTATCATAAGAATGTTCATAAATAGTCTTTTAGAGTTCGAATTCAATTTTGTATGGGAATATTAACTGCTTTATTTTTCTGCGTGTATAGTAAAAATTGAAGAACGTTAATTCATAATTTGATAACTTAAAAAAAAAAAAAAAAAACTTTTCTCTGGTAGCGTAGAAGCAGATCTTAAAATGTTGATTTTAATACTAAAGGGATTAATTATGAAAGTGCAGCCTTGCCAGCGTGAGTTAGGACGTTTGATTTGCTTAGCATTGAAACAAGTATGACGTTAATGACGTGATTTCCTTTAAATTCAATAAAAGCGCAAATGGATTTGCACTGTACGAAATGTCATGCTATTTAATGCAAGTACTGGAAGCTCATTTCCATTACGCGCATTACATTTTATATACAAATATTAAATTTTCAATATCCATACGCGGAAGCTATAGACAAATGTGTCAAACTTATTGTTTTCTTTTATAATTATAATTAATTTGGTAATGGTTGAATTTGATGTTAATTCGCATTACATTAGCATTTTGATGCAGAAATTTTTCCGCGCTGTAATCTTGTAACATATTATTAATGGTCATACATTACTTTTTGCAACATGTCTTTGAATATAAAATAGATGTAACGTACAAGAGCGCATACATGTAACATATGTATAAACATGTACGTATAAATGGAACCCACGGACAAATATGTAACATATATGTCACGTGTGTGCTAAACATATATATCCTGTCGTATACGTCGCATAATTGAATCTTCTTGATATATATATGAATAATATTTAAAATCAATATTCCTCCGCATAACATTATTAATCAGAAAGTAATTAATTTATAAACATTTAGTTCAATTATATACGTGGAATGTAAACGTTAAACATTATTCCATTTCCACACAGACACACACGCACACACATGTAGCGTCATAAATTTTTATTAATATTTGTTGACGATTCAATTAGTTTTTCATATTTAATTAAATGCAGTCCACTTCCGTCGACCTTTATAGAAATAAACACTGCATGTATAATTTGAATATGATTTGTGGTATATAGTCACTGTATATACAAATCGTATTACATGGCATACTACTGGATCCATTTCTAAAAGCTCATTGTCGGTATTTGTCCTATACACACACAAGCATAACGTTTATTAATGTCAGTATTAGTGTAATTAATTTTATGACATAATGAATTTGAAAAGAGTAGTGAATTTTTAATAAGCCAACACACGCAAATTTGACTTGCATACTTTACAGAAATTCATCAATGTTTTAATTTTAAATTTATTTATTTATTACAATATTAAACAGAAAAATAATCTTAATGTCCCTCTCTCTATATTATTATTAGGTATAGAGGATAAATAAATTAACTGTAAAAAAAATCGGCAGTTTGTTTATAATTAATATAATTATGAATAAGTGACGATAACTCACGTTCAAGTTCAGCAAGGACGTAAATTTATGTTTATTTATAATAAATTTATTTTTCCAGGTTAAAGTAGAAATAATTTTACATAGCAAGTAACAGATATATATATATATATATAATGTAACTTTATTTTATAATTAATGAGGGCGTCAGTTTATTTTCGGAATAAACATTCCGTTTTGCTGAAACATATTTTGCTTTAATCAATAAGCAAATAGTTTCTTACTGTGAGGTTAGAAGTACTATATTTGATGTACATGATGGATGTATTTGTCTATTATCTTTATAAATTGGAAATAATTAAATATTTCAACTTTTATAATATACACGTCAATTTATAATATTATTTTAGATTCTTTTACTTATATACGCTCATTTTTAATGTTAAATACACGATCATTTTTAAGCACTATTTCTAATTCGACGAAAATGAATATTTATTATGATTTAAGAAGAAACGTCAAAAAGAACGTTCCCTTTCGATGAAAAAGAACAGTGTTTTTACGCGGAAAGATTCATCTGAAATAGATTTTCTTTTATAATTAGAAATTTTTTTCGGCAGATACTTTTAATGGATTTTACATTCGTCCAAAAGGATATTATTTCAATGAAATGATCTTTTTTAAGGCTGCAATTAGTGTCACATCTGTCCAGGGAACTTGATTTTATATTTTTGAATATAATTTTCAACGAATTGATGGCAAGGTATTTTAAAAGAACATTTTTATAGCGTCGCGAAATGTAAGTATTATTTACTAATGTTGCGACGTTTGATTAATTACGACCTAGAAAAAGAAGAAACATAAAATATTAGAAAAAGTAATCCCTTTAGATTGAAATTTAATTGCCGGCTGTATCGCAGTTTAAAAGCACGTAACAAGTTTCACCTTGTGTATTTTATATGCGTTATTCCATTATAGTATTAAATTTTAAAATTGTCCAAGAAGAATAATAATAAATTAAATTTCTTAGCCTACGAATTTGTTACAAAGTCAAGTCAGAGACTAAGTTCCCCTTATGTGAATCTCCTTGAGATTTGCTTCAAAGGCCCTGTCGAGTCTGCTTCAGCACTCAGGTCGGAGGTCAAGTTGTTCCAATCAGAATTCCTCCCCTCCCAATTCACTTTTAACTTCGATGGCTTCCCTAAAAATTATCCAAATTAGTTCCAAAAATCGGGATATTAGTTTAAATCAAATTAATCCCATTCAATTTATCTTTAGCACAATTGGTATCATGGGGAAAAAAACTTTTATTCGTGGAAATTCAAATATGAAGTGGAAACTGTTAAATATTTACATTTTTTTTATTCAGATATTTTTACGCAAACTAGGAGAAAAAGTGCACGGTGACTCTCGTTAGATATTTTTTATTAAACGCTAATATTTATTCATCATATTTTGCTAATCATTAAATAAATATTTGACGTATAAATATTTCTACATTGGAATAATTATGAATTAAATAATTATAAGACCAAGTGAAATAAAATAATATTAAGAAAAACAATTTAATATTTTCTAGGAATTTATAATTTAAATGTTATAGAATTTTATGTTTTAAAGTTTCAAACAAAATAACATTTGAAGCAAATACAGCAGGAAAATTTCAGCTTTTCATTCTTTGACAAATTTATTTTATAGCATATTTTGTCGTACTTTGTGGAAATAAGATTGGGATGATCATAAAAGTTTTTTTTTTTTTTTTTTTTAATAGATTATTTCATACTTGTATGTTGAAGCATTGCTCGTTTGCATAGGGTAAATACACTAATGAATGAACATGTACCAGTGAATGAACGTTTCAGTCAACGAATGTAGTGATATGCTAATACAGTTAAGTGGCGGTGTGAAACAAATGACAAGTGAAGTGACATTCCACGAAAGGATACTTTAATGGGCAAATACAAACGAATTTCCTTTTTTTTTTTTTCTTTTATGTCTTTACTAGGTAAATGCGCAATGTTTTACAATTTTAAGATTCTTTACGTTCTAAACATTCATTGAATAGTATACACTTAAAAATCTGTGTGTTAACAAAAGCGTTGTCAAATGAATAGATGAAAGCGAATAACATAATACAAATGTTAAAGTACGGAAGTTTGGGATCATTAGACCAAGTGTCAACAAAATGATCGTATCAAAATACACCGGATAGAATGTATAGCTGAATATTATTTGACATTCAAAGAATAATTATTAAAATATATAACAAAATTCATTATAAAAAATTAGTTCCTTTGCATAATCTAAAATACGTATATAATTTGTAAGCAACATATTTACATGTAGTATTGTGAAAAGATATTATTCTCATGTAATAATTGTAGAATACGAGAAAAGATAGTTTCAGTTTTCTAAATTGTGCTTCTTTCATTGTGCAAAGAGTGCAATAATAGAAAATGTTTGTTTTCACTTTGCATATGAAAATTAAAAGAACGAGAAGAGCAAGAAGTTTTATTTTAACAATATACATCAAGCATTGTAAGTTTGAATTATAAGTGCAATTAATTATTCAATGTGTGTATAATAACTCAGTCATTGTAAAATCGGTTAGGTTTAAACAATACTAAATTAATTATTTAAATCCAATTATCAGCAACGAATAGAAATGATACAGACAGAGAATAATTTGTTAAATGGACCATACATCGTGCCATTATTAATGCAACAAAATAATTTTATTAATTCAACAGAATGCTTTA
This sequence comes from Leptoteleia sp. ZL-2020, assembly GCA_022817305.1. Classification (NCBI taxonomy): domain Eukaryota; kingdom Metazoa; phylum Arthropoda; class Insecta; order Hymenoptera; family Scelionidae; genus Leptoteleia; species Leptoteleia sp. ZL-2020. The sequence continues at coordinate 3,024 of JABFPN010002771.1, read as the reverse complement.
TTGATTTAATAAAATAATGTTCAGTCTTGAAACATTTTAATTGAATCCGCCAACTGAATTCAGGGCAATTTTTGTTTTATTCAACAAATACATTTTGTTGTTCTCGTTCTTTCGTGTCATACTTATTCTTGTTTTCACTCAAACCAAAGTAATAATTAATGCCAGACAATTTTGATATTATTCCACAAACTTTTCTCTAAGTTTAGTTTACATATCAATGCACATTGCATTCAGAATGTTCATTACAAGATACCATGTACATAATAGACATCAACTTTGCAAATTAGATAACAAGAAGTTGTCGTAACGAGAGATGGAATTAGAAATGTTTAAAAAAGAATTACAAGTTGCAGTAAAATTGTATAAAGAAAATGAAAAGGCCACGATTTATTTTTGCGGCACTTTTCATCAGAAAAAGTATTTGAAGAACATTTCTCATTCTTGTCAACTTTATATTTACAGTATAAAAAGTTCTCCATCAGCAATAAAAACAATAAACAATTAAAGAATTTGTAAAAATAAATTGTTTACTAACCAAAGAAATTTTTCTAGAATAAAGAAAGTATATAAATTCTGAATAACTAAAGAAAAAATAAAAATGTAGGAAATAATCTAAAAATAAATAATTTTATAATTCTTTGGTTACCCTAGAAAAAAATTGATTGAATCCAATCAAATGGCACAATACTTAGATGGATAATAATTTACGTATTGATGAATCCGAAAATTGTACCATTTAATAAGATTTAATTGCTTTCCGTAACAAGGATGATATACAGTCAGAAATTTCAATTCAGGCCAAATTTAACAATTAAATTAATTACTCTTATTAAACACTTTGTGTAATGCACGCAATGTGCAATATTATAACCATCTAATACATTTCGGTATTAATGGTACATTTTAATTTAATAAACATTCTGTTTAACCATATTTATTTTAAAATTGCATTCCACCATTCTTGCTGTTATATTTAAAATACGTGATACCACTTGTAATTAAATTCTCAGTATCCAGAACAATGTATTCTGAACTAAAATTCAAAGTCGTAATAGTTTCGGAAACCCAAAAGAGACATTTTAGTTGGATTTAAATGGAAGTTGCGAACATTTCTTTTCTATGTTGTTATATATCGAATGGCGCAAGAAGTAATTTGTGTTGTTGGAGACAATCCAGAAATCGCACAGATAATGTCTCCACGTGCCGCCGAAGATTTATTTCATAGCTGTTTACGAATTTTGAAACTTTCGGGCTATAAAGAGAAAAAGAGAACCTAAGCAAAAGCCGATCGAAAAAAAAGACAGCCGGTTACTTGCTCATTGCTTTTTAAATTTTCAATTATCTTCAAGGAAATTATTACTTTCTCACTTTATATTATAATAATTATTTTTGTACTCAATAAACAAGTACTTACATACTTTTTACTTAGCAAAAGAGGATATTTGGTTTGAAAATGTATTATAGTTATATAATATATGGTTATTAAATAAATAATTATATATTATATCACCACTAGTGGTGATACTTATTAGCATAGGTGGTTATAAGAATTGAAATTCGCCTTGATATTTAATGCAGTTGGAACGATTAGTATAAAGAAAGCTACATTCAATACGCCTTTTACAAGACTTAAGTTAGGTCAACTTCCCTGAGTAGATATACTCAAAAATAAATATTAGTTTAACAGAAGCTTTGGTATAGATATACTCAAAAATAAATGTTAGTCTAACAAAGGGTTTAGTAATGATATCGTGATTTATATATTTTGCTATTTGAAAATCTGATTAATTAAATTTGATTCACAAAGAAGAAAAACTATTGTGCGAATATATTTCATACAAATCTGAATAAATATAGTATTTTTTTCATTAGGTACTGCACAAGTGTCCTAACCCCTTCAGCCACTTGTTTCTTTCTCCGGGCGAAAATCAAGAATTTAATAAAAAATTCTTTTTTATCTTTTGTAAATTTGATGCAATTGTTGAATTTATTTATCATTAAAATTCAGCAACTTATGTAACTGTTAGTTTCAAAGAAATAGTAATTTAAATAAGTAATTCTGAAGCAATATAAGTAAAATCTGAAACAATATTTGAAATCTCAAAAACTTGAAATTTACTAATAAACGAGAGTTTTCAGACATCAGCGTTTTTCTGGAACATTTCTCTGAAAATCCTCAAAGGATACGGAAAACCTTTTTACATACAATTTAACGTACAATAAATGTTTAAAACATTTTACTTTTATATATATATATATATATATATTCAGTTATTTACACTCACTTATTTCGTATTATTCAAATGAAAATGTGATTCTTATATTTCAGAGGGTTATACAAGGCATCATCAAGAAACCAGGCACAACAATATGGTTACACCCAATGAAAATAGTATAGAAGAAGAAGTAGGACGAGAAGTTAAAACTGTGTTTGCTCAAACAGGAGGAACTGCAACTCTTCCATGTAAACTGACGAATTCTGGAGCCGGAACGGTGAGTCTTTTTTTCACATTGTATTAAAATATTTTATCTTTTTACAATATAAATAACAAGTTTCGCACGGTTAAAGAAAAAGGAATAGAAAGGAGAAACAAAAATACAAACGAATAGGTGCGAGAAGTACAATTTTAAAAAGCATATTGACCGGTGCGAGCATGGTGAGAATGTTCAATATCTGATTTTACTTGAAAACTTGTACGCAGTGTTCAGGGTTATTGTGTAGCATACCAATATCGAAATGTCGATGTACATAAACTCAACTTATAATAAGGGGGTATAAAGTTTTTACTTTTAACTAGCTAATTTATATATAAAATATATACGTATATTTTATCGAAAGGAATGTTTGTTTCCCTAAGAATTTGAATATCACAACAATTATTCAGATATCCCTTTCATGCACTGAGAAAAATGAAATAGTATATTTATCAATAAATTCTGGGGTATTGAACCTATATGTACTCTGTAGGTGTAACTGTAATAATTTATGGGAAAACTAAGTATATGTAATGCATACAGTTCTAT
>JABFPN010002770.1:0-20718 GCA_022817305.1 Leptoteleia sp. ZL-2020 | reverse complement strand
ACTCAAACGAATAATTACGCATGCGCGACTATTTATCGAATCTAATAATCGATTGTCACATGAACCTTTCTATCAGGTACAAATAGAAAATCTTAATAATGCAAAACTATGATTTTTTAATTACAAAGAAAGTATGTACTTAATACATACAAGTTTCTAATTGCATTTAGAATAATAACGTTAAGTTTAATAGAAGCGTCTTAAATAAAACATATATTTGATAGAAATAGACTATTTTTAAGAGTGTGGCGACTCATGGTGACAGTAATCTAAAAACAACTACAACAGTTGCTTCGTAAAAGTATTAAGCATAAATTGTTCGGTAATTCACTTACATAATATGAATAATCTGAAATTCCTTTAATTACAGTTTAACTTCTTTTCGTTCAATATTACATTCTTTTTCAAATCATATTTAAAGAAGAATATGAATTTTTTATCTTTTCAATTATTTTTCTCTCAAAATTAAACGAACTCGTTTTGTCGATATTTTGAACAATAAATCATTTTCATCTCAAACCACTCGTTTCAAATTCAAACGATTGTTTTAAGAGTGTACATATATATTTAGATGGTCTATTTTAATATTGCAATATTATAAGTTAATAAGGAAGTTCCCTGTATAACAAATAAGTATATGTTTAAATTTATTACCTTCCTGTTATTATTGCTGTTGTTTTATTTGATTTAAAGCAAGTAATAAAACTTAACATGTATGAAATCTATTGTGCAAAGTAAATAATTTTAGTAGATGCAACAGTTTCTATGAATTTATTTTAATATTATTTAATTTACAAAACAAATTCAATTAAATTCAAAAAGATATTCAATAATATTGAATAGTTATGGAAGATATAAGCAGTGGTATATTTTAGACATTGTTCTATGTAGCACAGAACTATGTTCCTCTACTTCGTTGGGAGTTGTCAATCAACAGCTAACTCTGTGTATGCTCCATTTTACTGAGTGATACTTCCGTTCCGTATGGGAAGTACTATTTATGAAATCATTGTATTATTCAAGCATCACAATCATTCATAATTGACTGGTACTGTAACGATTAGCATTTAGAATATAATATCCATTTGAAGTAAAAAAAAATCCACTTAATACTAATGAATTTTGCACACAATAATTAAATGATAAATGTTATGAAAAATTTACCGTCTTTATCTTTGTAATTCGAATATTTGTGAATCTTGAGCTTTGAATACTTTTTACATAGGAACTAAAAACAATTAATTTGTGTTTAGAATCAAATATTGAACATAACAAATTCCTTTCTATAATTTCACAATTTGATCATAGAATTCTTTTCCGTATTAGATTTTGAGATAAATTCGATAACGCGATTTTTTCATTAGTTGCCAATATGACCCACTTATGTAAACATACTGAATGAAATAGGAATTCTTTACTTCACAAAATGTCAAAGCAGTCGCGAATAACCTTCGCAGAAAAGAAGTTATCAAGAGACACGGTAATGCATTGTGCAAAGTACAGAATATGATAAAGAAAATCACAGGACAGCTTTATTATCTGAAATATTCGAAAATCCAATATAATAAACTATTGTAAAATTAATATTATAATTAATTAACTTAAAACATTTTTAAAACTGCAATAAAAGTTCACAAATCGTTGTTTGCGTTAATATTGACAAGTAAAATTAAATTTAATTAGTAGATTATGATACTTAAGTGTTGTGGGCTAATCATTACGCCACTAGGGATTTAAGGTCCAATAGAGACGTGTTTTTTTAATTACTAAAGTACATTGTGAACACTTCGTATATGAATCTTACAATAATTCCATTGCCTAATAATTATTATAAATTTTGACATATAAATGTGTGGGCAAAAATTAGCTACATTTTAATACTTATAATTTAGCTTTGACTACATGAAACTGCATTGTGTACACGTTGTTCAATAAGTAAAGTATCATGATTTGCTTGAGACATATTCGCTTCAGAATATTATTCACATTTATGCATATATCTATTTTTAGCATCGCGTGTACGTTTCATTGTATGCGAGCGAATTCATAATCGTATTAAACTGAACTTTGCTCAGTTTTCCAGTACATAAAAATATTGCTATTTATAAGAATTATATAAATTCTTCTGACACATTATGAAAATAACGATAAGGACATTATAAGTTACATTCCCATCAACTTATAATTTGAGGAGAAGAATTTTATAGGTCTCTTTCAAAATTCGTAGTAGCACGAAAGTAGATGGCTGGCAAAGTAGAAAAGTTTTATATCGACCTGGAATAATTACTGCTATATTCCATCGTTGATAATGTAGAAAATATTCCCAGTCGTACGATTGACTTGTGTTAAAGTAAGACGTGAATATCATCTTATCATATTCTTATGATAAGTAGCTATTTCTCCGTTATCTATTGTACTGATTGAAGATGAAATGCTGTAAAACGTTTTTATAATTTGTCATTTTATCGCAATGCATTGAGCCCGTTACAAATGTATATAGATTTATTTACGAGAATTTAGTTTTGTAAATATATTATTTAAATTTAATAAAATTATATTTCAATACTGTACACACGTACAAAGCACGACTACCAGTTATCGGATATAGTTATCGAACGATTTAAATCGCGTCTTCCTGAAAATAAATCGAAATTGGAAAAGTTTCAACATTGGAATAGCGAAAGAATTTTTATTTTTATTTCAAGTATTTTTAGATTGTATGGGTTGCATTATTATTTTTCCAACTTCGAAGACTTTTGTTAGAGGAATATTCCTACAAGAGATTTTAATCTGAAAACTTTCTTAAAATATTCTTGAAATCTTTTTAAACGACTTCGTCGTTTGGAGTTTTTCAAACTCCGATTTTTACTTCAGACATATTATTCTTTAAACATTATTTATGATACAAGTTAACATATTATATAATATTGTTATAAACAGTTTATGGCACTATATTAAATTACATCAATCTTAGTGTATCTAAACAGGGACCATATCACCAATATGTCATGTCTGTTTGAATTTTACAAGATTGCAAATGTTTTATGTAGTCTTTAATATATTTCTTTAAAAGAAACAACTTTAACTTTGTTATTATTTCTAATTTTTGCGTTTGATTGAAATTGAAAAAGAGTTCTTCCGATAATCTTACGTGTTTAGGCATGTCAAGCGCAAATTCAGCAAGATCAGAAAGTAGTGAATGCTCCCTTCGCAATAAAATGCAAACTGCGTGCGTTCGGGCAGAATACGAACGAGATAACTCTAATTGTAATCTGATTATTTTAATTTTCTCTTTATTTTCAATCCTCGAAATATTATGTGGATTCGCTTGATAAATTTATACAAGACTTTTTAAATAATAATGAAGAATACATAATATGAATTTATGAGAGATGTCTTTACTTTATTTTAGAAATATTGTAAAATGGACCGATATAATATTATACTTTTTTAAAAGAATATAGTATTATCGATCAAATCTAAAACAACAGAAGGAAAGTTTATTGAAAAACAAGTCTCCGTTTTCATGCTTGTAAGATGACTTTTTTAATCTTCAAGGCGTACTTTCTTCGCAAAAATTATTGCCAAACAATTAATTAGATGGTATTAATTATAATTGATCTCCTTCAGTTGAAGGAGGAAGATACTTGATCTCATCAAGGACGCAATAATGAAAGGATAATGGTTCACTGAAATCAGGTAATGCGATGGTGGAATACATGAGGATTCAATAAAGTCAAACATTCCGAGGGTAAAAATCAAAAGAATTCATAGAGTATTTGTATGATGAAAACGATAAAGTTTGTTGATATCAAGTATACTATGAGGATGGAAGGAATGAGACCTCACTGAAATGCAGTTTCTTCCTGGAAAAGAGGTAAGGGACCACATCAAAACTGATCATCTCGATGATGAAGATCGAGAAGTTTTAGGATAATCAAAATGCATCTTGCTATTGGGAGATAAAAGATATATAGAAATGAAATGCCTTGACAGTGAAGAAAGAACCCTCTTTGGAATCCACCACTCAAATGATGAATCCTAAGGACATATGTACACTATAAAAAAGAGAGATTGATTTTCACTTGTAATTTTCTATTCATGTCCAGTATGAAGTTAGAGATTTGAAATTTTACACTGAAATGGTGAAAGGTTTCACGAAATAAAACAATGCAGGAGTTAAGGAGAAGGCTGTTTACTGAAACCAACCACTATAGATATCGCAATAAAATGACTTAATGAAAATAAATAAACCTGATTGTAATTGATGATGATATTCATTGAAATTAAATACCTGACTAGTGGATGGCTAGGAAATGGTCTGATATTAGCCACAAAAACAGTAAGCAATGTAAACAAGATTTACAAGGGCGTAATTGACTGAATTAATCACCTTGATAGTGGGAGGAGGAATTACCCACCAAAAATTAGCATTCCGATGCCGATAGATGTAAAAAAACGTTTGATAACCTTAAGAGAAGGCATTCACTAAAATTTAAAATCTTGATAATGAGAGGATAGTGGTTATATCTTATTAATACGTCATATGAGACATAATATCTTCAAAATATTTAAGTGATATAATTAGAGTTATCACCTGAAATAGAGAGAATATCACATGAAAATTAGAAAATATCTGTAGATATACCAGAAATATTAGAGTGTTTTTCATTGTCCTTTTTTAAATATTAAATATAATTATAAGTCTATCAAGAGTCGTTATGACTCTTTTCAGTTTTGAAAAAAAAAAAAAAACAAAAGATTCATGTCGGATGTGCAATAAAACTTCAACTTAAGATGTATATAATGCATTTATAAGTAAATTGTGGAATCAAATGAAAAGTCCGTTATTCTATACTTTCAACAATTCTCTTGGTTGTACCAACAAGTTATTTTTCCCTTAAAATACACAGGATATTCAATATAGTGATAATGTTCAATAAATATTGATTTGCAAACTTCAGAAACAGGAAATTTAAGAAAATATTTGGATACTCCAGAGCTATTTCAGATATGCTCCGAATGTTTCCAATCTCCAGTTTATCTTATGCTATTAGGATACTTTTTATGCGTAAAACATATACAAAGATGGCAGTACATAAAATCCTATTACAAAAATTAATAAATTTTAATAAGAATATTGCTTATCCAACATTTTTTTGTATTTAACATTTCGTTTATTTGAATAATATAATTTGTGCTAAACTTAATTAACAACATTGATTCAGCAATTCTATTCGGTATAATCACAATTAGAATGCATTGTTAAAGAAGCATTGTTGAAGAAACGGAGGAAAGAAGTATCAAAGAAATAATTATACGAAATGAGACTTAAATAGGTACGAAAGGGCGAGTAATAATGCTCACAAATTATAGTTTGAAACTCTCGGTAAATTTGAAGTTATATTGTCTTCAATCATAAAGGATGATTTATTACAATTTGTGGCTTAGCATAAAGTATTACAGTATGCAAAACACATTTGTTATATAACAATTTTGATTTTGTAATACTAAGAGTAATAACTAGGCCTGTCAAATGTTCGAACAGCTCAGAACTTTTATAGTTCGAACCCGTTCGAACAGTAGGCATTAATGTTCGAATTCGGTAATTGACATGCCTAGTGATAACTATTAATATAAAATAAAAAATAATAACTATTCAATTTACTTCAAATTACAGCACATTAAAAATTACTTTATTTTCAAATATCTTAGTGTTTTACATCACAATTTTAACTGTGCTAGTCCTGTTCTGTATTTAAAAGAATTCTACATTTAAATTCCACCAAGATTTTAACTCTTGACTTACTAAATATTTTATTAATATAACAAGCAAGTTATTTATTTATTTCTATTTATTGTCATTTGGTTATAAAGTATGTTTAAATTTGTCTATGCTATGTGGAAAATGAGACCCAAGGAAATAGAAATTGTTTGAAGTAGGATAAACTCAAAAGTGACCACATGGGGCAAAACGAAGAGAGCAAAGTGGATACCGTATTAGCTTTGCTCGGTGATCGTAAAGAATTTCATTACGTTTCAGATAGTGAATAAATGCAAAAACAGACTACGCGAGGTCCTTAGAGTAAAACCATCATGTTACGATGTAACGTATAACAACGCTAGCCTAATTGTCCTAATTGTATTTTTGACCTAAAATATTAATTTTTGTGTTTTTCGAACGTTACCGGTTATTTTGTTAAATAAATTATGTTGATAAATATTTCTTTTTGTTAACGTGGAGTGTAACATAGAAAGTTGATAGAATAATAATTAATCTTTGATAATCGTTTTAATTATCTCCGTTAAATATGACTCGCAATAATTATGGCAAGTTTAAAGCGTCCACTTTGCCCAAAACTTCCCAATTATTACGAAAAGCGCCCGCGGGAACATTTATTAAAAACTGATTAATTATGACAAAAATGTTACTTTTTAATTATTGAAAGAAGCGTCGTGTATGGAAAAGTAAAAATATATTTATATGGATATTTTATTGCTGATACATTTCTTATGATGTAGATATATTTTGCATTTGCTTGCATAGTTCAATTTCGGTGTAGCGCGCGCATCGTTAATTCCGCACAAACTTTGTTCTTCGCTCCCTTGCATACAGTGCACGATGCGAATCCGTAGCGTCGGGAGTTTTAAATATTGTGAACCGTTATTCTACGATGAAAAGTACTCGATATTGCTGAAATATCACCTTTCAAACAAGAAATTTCCATTTGATTTAAAACGAAAGAGTAAATTTAATAAGACTTTCAGATTATTGAATATACGATGAAGTTAAATATTTAAATTTCTTGTTCATATTTCTATTTGCATATCGTTTGCATATTGTCAAATTACAATGTATAATTGTTTTAATTGTTAAAAAAAGCTTCGAAGGAAGGTAAGCATTAATATTTCTTAAATTATTATAAAAATCATTTAACTATAAGGTAACATTTTGGCATAATGCAACTTGTTTTTATTATTTTCTTTAAGAAATTTAAACATTTATGTGTAAATAAATTTAAAGGTATTTTATACAACAAAATGAAGAATACTGTTTAATTAGAATGTTTTGTATCATTTTTGTTTTTTGTATTCTTTTTTATTTTATTTGAACACAATATACATGTTAAAACTTCTCATTTTACATTCGTATGGTTTAGTTAATACGAGTCATGTCAAATTTTAGTACTATTTTTTTCTCAGTGTAAGACTATGTCTGTTTGTAAATATTCCGACAACTGACATATGTCAGCTGTTACTGCCGTTTGGAAATCGATTGTTATACAACAAATATATTAGATTGCAATACAACAATATAATGTAAATATACTTTATTATGTTTATCTTAGTTATTTTATTTCTTATTTCATATGTTAGTTTATTTATTTAATAATATTCTCCTTGTCAAGGTATTAAAGAATATTAAAGAAAAAATTGCTGTTTTAATTATGTTTCAGATGTATATCCGTCTTTCAGTAAAAATTACCGTTTTGTAAAAGCAAAGAATCTAGCTTTAAATGTTATATTTATAAATGAAATAGAAATATTTCCTGTTAAAAACCTGTACCTGTAATTTTTACCGAAAGACGGATATACATCTGAGACACAGTTAAAAACAGTAATTTTTCTGTCACATTTTTTCAATGTATCTTACAAGAATAATGTTAGTTACTAGCAGAGAAAACTAGCAAGTTTGTAGCGTTACAAAACTGGCAAGGATCTCTCTAGAATATCTTACAAGTAACTTGCAAACATGAATGATTAACTTGTAAGCTACTAACGTAAAACTTGCATCAAATTCTATCTGGGCCTGGTCATACTATATACTATATTGCCCGTTTTAAAACGTTCTAAAGCAATAACAAATAGATAATAAACAAATAGATAATAAACTATTAACCATCTATTTACAACAAATAATCATCCATTATGCTTTACCGTGTATCATAAATATATTATCATTTTTGTTAATAGGCAATATAATTTTTTATGACTGCTGCAAGATCTATTAGACGTTGCCCAGGGTTAAGGTTGAGAAACACCCAAATTATCCATGCATGAATTCTTGGTAAAACTTAGTCAGTCCGCGAGATCGATGCGTATCGTACGTTAGAATCGATGGCTGATTCACAGCGCAAATAGAAAAAGAGAAATGATGAATGGGCTGGGGAGTACGAGAGGGATTTGTGGCAATCTCAGCGCACGCTTTGACGGTGGTAGGGTCCTGGGTCGGTGGCCGGTGGGCGCCCAACCAGCCGACGTGGTTATATGAATAGTAGTAGTACTCGAGATGCCACGCGAAAGGCATGCTTCCTTGCTTGACGCGGGATTTTTTTGCGCATGCCCGTCGTGAATCGTATGTTTATGTCGGGTCCGCGCCGAGTGTTCCGTTCATCCTTAACGCCGCCGGAATAAACAAACGAAACGTTTCCAAGAAAACAAGGACAATCGCATAGTTTTCGACGTAAATTCGTACCAATAAAGAACGTGCCTTGGTTGGTGCCCGCGATCAATTGAATATTTTTTTTTCTACGCCCCAACAAACAAGCCAAACGTAAACGTTAAGGTAACGTTTCGACAAAGCTCAAAAAGTACGTTTCATCGCGTCAGCTTCCGCGACGAAATTTACATAAAAATATACCCAGGAATCTTCTAGAATACTCCTATTGGTTCCTGAACGGTAAAAATAAAATTTTACTATTTAATGTTATAATTTCGTTTGCGCGCGCATATTTTTCAATGTATTGTACCCGAACTATCGTTATTTAGGATTAGTATGTTTGCTTAGAATAATAGTAGTTCTCAATAATAGAAAGAGGATTGGTCAAAAGACAAGTTGGTTGTTAATTTTAAATGTAAAAATTTAATGTTATATAAAACATAATTAATTTAAAAAAATTAAACGTAGTCGGTTGCAAGTTTGTGGTGTTAAATAATTTTAACGAGTGGAATACGTTTAAACCGGTTTGAACGAAGTTTCTCGTTGCGTTTTAAAATCGAAATCGCCAAAAACACAGCTACGCGTAAAATATTGATCGTTATTACGGGCGTTTCCCCGGTTAACGTGGCGATACGACAGACATCGTCATGGATTACAAACCATTGAATAGCAACAATGATAAGGAACCACAGTGTGAGTATAATCGTCAATTAATTGCAAGTGCATATCTATGTTTATTTCGTTTTAAGTTTCCGTCTAATCAGTACTTTATGAATTCTTGTAGATTTGTTTATTAGTGCACAAGATTCATATTTAATGAAGAGTAATAAATGCACTGATGCTTTTAGCAAGATATTGTCGATGATTTGTTGTAAATTATGTACAAGTTTGAAACATAAACAAGCCCTGACTGTGTCAAGTCTCCCTGTATTATGTTACACGGAACTTCCACTTTACCTGCATGGTAATCAATGAAATCGTTTTTCTATGGAAACATTTAAGTGGAAGTTTCTTTATTATGTATTTTTAACACGTTTGCATTAGTTTCTGTATGTGAAATTGTACTCCATTGGTATATAAAATTTGTTTGTAAAAAAATGTCTTAATCTGATAAGAATTAAACATAATCGAAAGTATTATTTAACAGTAATTTATTACTTATGACTAAAGCAGCGTATGCGTCTCTTTATAATATGAACGAAACTTGGTTGTGAATAGATTATTGACGAAGTAATAGTAAATTTATTAGAATGTTATTTTTAATATAAATTTATGGACATGATTTGTGCAATGTTACATTAATGGTGATAAAATTTTGCTTTATCCAGGCTTATAAATGGATTTAATTTTTAATTTATATTAATTGTTCATTTTAACGTCTAAAATAACTAGAAGTGTCTTGAAGTTAAAAGTAGATTATTTATCTCATTGTTAAGTCTCTTGCCTCTCGGGTACTGTAAAACTCGAATACTATTTACGATAGTACAATGCATAAAGGCAGGTAATAAAGCATTTACTTAATGGTTAAAATTCATGTGTATAACATATTATAATATAAAAATTTAATAATAAAAATTTTACTATAAAAAATATTGTCACATAATAAGAATTAAGTAATTTGTTTTACTACTGATCTAAAAGTAACTGTATAATTTAAAAAAAATTACTATATAAAGTATAAATATTTCTTTTTCTAGTACATCCTCAATTTGGTGGCAAAAACATTCTTGTATAAGCAAATTAAGTTAAACGAACAAAATTTGATATTATTACACTGAGAAAAATGTTTAATAAAAATTAACTATAGTTTCGAACAAACAATCTGTATTAAACTGTATATTTTCTCGTAATTGTAAAAAATAGCCAGCTTAATTTATATCCTATAGTGAAATAATTGTAGTATTCTTTTTCCTAAAATAATAGGAAAAGTTTTATAAATGAGCTCGACAAGGTTCGTTTGCTGTAAAGTATAGTAATAGTTCCAAAGAAATTGTTCTCAATGCACTCTCCCGGTAATACTTGTTTGACAATCGAGTAAAGAACATTGCCTCCTACTGAACTGGATACATTACTGAGTGTTATACCCAGTACTGCAATTCTAGTTTAAATTGTATACCAAGAAGAAAGAAACATCATAAATCACTGCTTCATACCAATTCAAGATTACATTAGACAAGAAAATATTTTTGCTATAAATGAAAGTAAATTTTGGAAAAAAGAAAATAATATTTTATATTCATTTATGAGATATTTAGTAATTTGTTTTAACATTTTTTTATTTTGCAATTACTTGTCTACTTTGGTTGTTGCAAAATATAAAAATTATAAATATAGAAAAATGCGAAATAAGTTCTGGGTCAGGAAAGTTTTCCAGAATATATATAGACCAATTGTAATCCCAAAAATGATTGCCAGAAATCGGCTAAATATTGACTTGACCGTTAATATTTTGAAGTCAATATTCCAGTAGTTCGTCCAGATGATAAGTTGTCGCAAGGGGAATGTTTCGTGAAATATATACTCTTGTAGAAATTGACTGGGTTTTAAGCAGGCATGTTGAGTTAGAATCACGCACGTAAAACGGTTGGACATCTTATCCATCTGTTTTAAAAGTATGTAAAATAATTTTTTAAATACAATTCGTCTGGATATATTTTAGAAAACGCTCTTGACTCATCACTAATTTCTAGACGTTATCTAGATCACTTCTAGATAACACCCAGACGTTTTTCAAAGACTGTTTCCAGACAAGAACCAGACAAATTCTTCCACATGAGAAAGTCTTATAAAAATATGTGATTGATTGATATATTTATTTATATTTGTATATCGATAATTTTATTAAAATATTTGTTATGCTATCAACAGAAATTGTTTATTATAATATTACATGTTCTTAAAATGATTTTCGCACAGAAGATAATATTAAACAAACAATAGTGTACTTTAAAAGTGTTTTATGTTAAATTTTCATTTTCTAAAATCATAAGTTAAATTACATGTGGTGATGTAATACGTTTAATTCGGGTTCTTTTTGTGTATAGCATGATGCCATTCATTTGGATAGATATCTCTGAAGAAATCAGACGCAATTTATAACGGAAACCTTTGAAATCTAGTCACCTTGAAAAGAAAATAGTTCAGGCGAAGTCATTCGAGGCGTTCCCATATAAAAAGTGTGAAAAATGAATAGAAAAATATAAACGTGAAACTTAAATGTAGAGCATAAATGTAACATCATTTCTTGTAAAATTATTTATTTTTGTTTTTCACTTTATTATTAATTTTATAATTAAATTAAATATAATTTTATGGATGTGGGTAAAATTATAAAAGATATAATAGTGTTTTAAATATAGTAATATAGTTACACTTATTTATGTCTATTAGAAGACTATTTACACGAATATAAATAAAAAATACGTCTCTTAGAGTACAAGTGGGAATAATTTGGAATTATGATTATTTTTGTAATTTCTTCAAGCGAATAACGTATACATACTGTTCATAGCAAAACGTTTAATTTTGAAGTAAAAGTAATTAAAATACCAATTGAAACTCGTACTCTGTGAAGCAATTATAATTCTTTAATTGTATTTCGTTTTATTGAAATAAACGAGTAGCTTACGTGACGAGAATGAGAAAAGTTATTCATGATCTTTTTATTTACCGCATTGGTTACATAACGAATAAATGAATATTAGAGTATTGAAGAGCAATCAATTTGGTCATCTTATGAAAGAAAACTTTGATTGATATTAGTAAATATTTGCATTATTAGATACATCGTTTATTTGATATTGGTACAGGTGAACAGTATATTTAGAATAAATGAAAAATTCTATTTCAGTTTGATCTTGTAAACCATTTAGCTGTCACAGTTGAGTGTTCATCTAATGGCAACATACAACCTCTAAAAATAATATCTATACAACATATTAATAAATTGTTATTGATTTTGCAATAAAATAAACATTGTATTTATAAAATTGTCATGTGAAATGACATAAATTTAACAGCTTAGTCAGCTCTTAAATTGTAATCGGCAGAAATATTATAGAATAATTTAAATGTATTGGCTTTTACTGTTTTCAGTAATCAGGTAAACAGATGTGTCTAATTGGTACCAGGATACACAACAATTTTTGCTATCTGCAGCTATTTTATAAAAAACAAAGAAAAAAATTAATTTTATTAAAAATCGAATTTGCAATTCACGATGTGTCGGTTAAACGTTTTAAATTTCTTTTATATCGTACATTACATTATTAAGTATAGATATGAAACTATATTATACATTATAACTATTTTATTCGTCCTGCTATAAATATAAGAATTGCTTCAATTGGTAAAAATTTATCGTTAAAGTTGCACAACCGCTTTACTTACGCTCTTGCTAATTCAGTGGTTTTATTTTATTTATTCAGCCAAGTGTCCAATACTTATATATTTAGACAACTTTTGTGGAATGATATAATAAAATAAAAATTTTGCTACTACTTAAGGTTTTTCATTATTCTTGACATGAATTTTAACTCTGTAACCTCTTATGATCGGTCAATTTCTTTAAACAATCTATGACTGGTCATTTGATAGGTTAAAAAGATCAGAGTTCGTTCTTATAAAAGAGACAACGTGTTAAATTGACTAAGGTTAAAAGAACTAAGACTTAAGTATAACAAGAAACGACTGATGTTCTTGGTAAATTGTAACAAAATTTTTCTCTTTATAAACTGAAAAAAGTTGATTGATAAAAATTTAATTATAAAAGTCCAATATAGTACCAAAAAAGAAATATCTATTAAATATGTTTTTAAAATGTATAAAGCTGTTTTTTGGTCATATTTTTGGATTTCAATCATTCACAACATAGTAATTTATATCAAACCAGATTTTCGGTCATTGAAACCTATCATCTATAATTATCTTTACAATTTTTGTTCAAAAATTTACTGTACACTGATGCATGTGAATGAATAGAAATGAAAATTAGAATTTCGTTTTAATGTTATTTTCAATATTCATTGTATACACGGGAGAAAAAATGTAATTTATATTAACAGATTCAATATCAGTAACATTTTAGAGATGTCATTATTTTGTATGCTATTTTGGAAAGAACATTTTTTCCCGTGCAATATAGAATCAGATATTTTACACTATAAAAAACTGTGTAAATTCCTAGTATACATTTTGCAGCATATTTATTGGAAACATTCACAGTGTATACTTAAAAGCAGCTTATCATAGCTTTGAGCAGTGCTCAAACTGTTCTCATTGGTTAATTTATTTGATTATTGGTTAATACAAAAGGAATTTATTATTACTTAGTACAAAAGGAACAGTTTTAGTGCTGCTCAGACTAGTGCATAAAAGCACCTAAAGGTTGACTTTAGAAAACTGGAGCTTAATTTTAATATCCAAGTTTGTCATTTAAATACTAATATGCCTTAGAATATGTAACTTTAAGTTTGATATTTTTGTTTACATTGACTTGATTGTTTTCTAATTTCCAAATTAAATTTCACTAACGTACCAATTATAAGTTGTTTTATAAAATTCAATTTTAATTAAAAAATCTATTTAACAATGTCAGTAAATATATCAGGAATTAAATCGAAGCAAATATACTAGAATTTTACAGAACCTTTTTTACAGTGTACAAAATAAGATACATAAAGTAGAGTTCAACATCGAAGGCACTGTATGACCGAAAAGAAATCTGGCACGGTGCCGATGTTTAATTAAGAGTATAGTATATAAAATTTGTACTATTGTATATATATATATATATGATTAATGTTCGGATGCACAAGAATATAAACGGTCAAAATGCGAAATATTTTTAGACGCATTTAACCACCATAAAATTGTTGACTGTTAAGAAATCTAGCTTATATATAATTTATTTCTGTAAGCCAATCAATCAAGTGATTGTGTCAACCGAATAACTTATTACCATGTCTAACAAAAATCTGAAAACATTAAAAAGTTCCACCATTATCATGAACGTACATGGATTATGAACATAAAACATGTCATTTTATTATGTGACTATACTTAACACGTACATATCAAGGCTTTTTCTATTCAAATAATAAATATATTGATATTTGATTCTTCAGAGGTCACGACAAAGATTTATTAAGTGGCATTGATTGATTGTGATTAAAGTCTTAATGTTTTATTTATGATACGTAGGAGTGCATGTATTAATGTAGTTACGAACTGTTTCTTACATATACTTTCCAAGTAGACCTTTGAAAGCGAATCCGATCGATGAAATATAATAAATGTACATTTATCTATTTGTATGATTTCAGGTGCTGGGCCACACATGTGTCGATGCGCGGAAAATTCGTTACATCGGAAAAATGCCGAAAATACGATATCTCATTTCTACAAATTATTACATAATTTGTGTAGAAAGGATGAAAATGAGGTAATATATTTAAAATCAAGTCTTCTTTCATGTTTGATTGTTTATTTTATGATTTTTTACAAATTATACTTTGAGGCTAGAACAAACAATAAAAGATAATAATGAAAATAATGTTTAGTAGACTTCAATGAAATTTTTGTTAATTTGAAGAGGTAAAATAAATATGAAAAAAAAATCGATCTGGATTGGCAGTCTGGAAACAGATTAACAACAATCTGGATGATATCTTGACTGTTGACTGTCGACGACACTTGACTTATTAGAATGTTGCCAAACTCTCACCACTCTCTGGTCAGATCGTCTTCAAAATTTTGCCAGACTGATTTTTTTCCGCCCAGAAGTTTTTATCACATCTTCTATCCTATTTTCCAGGAAAACTAATGCAAACTTTGCTAAATATTTTTAAAAATGTTGTAGGTAATCATTTCCCAGATTTCACTAAGAGAAGGTGTATGCACGAGATACATATAGCCAAATGTAGATTTCATATTTCTTAGTGTTAAAAATAATTTTCCTTTACATAAAATGATTAT
This sequence comes from Leptoteleia sp. ZL-2020, assembly GCA_022817305.1. Classification (NCBI taxonomy): domain Eukaryota; kingdom Metazoa; phylum Arthropoda; class Insecta; order Hymenoptera; family Scelionidae; genus Leptoteleia; species Leptoteleia sp. ZL-2020. Next base: position 5,303 of record JABFPN010002770.1, on the reverse strand, counting down.
TTTTAATAATTATCATTACTAATCTTTATTTCATTTGGCAATAGCTGATCCTAATTTACGGTGGAAAAACCTTATCTTAAACTGCATAAGAAAAAACCCTTGTGTATTGTGCATTGGAATGTTCTGATTTGTATCACGTAGGCTTGAACGACAAGTCCGTACATTTCATATCTCATCAAGCAGATACTTTTACAACTACAACATGGCACGAATTATATTTGATATTTATTATTATACTTATAAAATTTCATATACTTAGTATACTTATACATTGTATTGGTGATATTTTTTCCACCGATATATAATTTAATTTTGAAAATATTTACATAAATTTATCTCAACCTACTGTTCTTGCCTCACTTATGTTACATTAAGCAAAAAATCATGTACAAATTACAGAAAATTTGAGAGAAGTTATGGTACTCTATTTTTTTTACTCTATTTTTTTTCTTAAATTTTAACTAAATTATAATACATTTTTATCAATATACTGATCTAAATTACAAATTGAACACATATTAATTAATAAGGTCTTAAAAGAATAAAATTCAAGTGGTAGACATTTTTGTAATAACGATATATCATAACTTTAAACAAATTATTCAAATTTGTATAAGAATTTTTCCCTTAGAGTATCATATTAAAGTTTCTTCATATTTAATATAATTTAAATACATATATTTTATATTTTAAACAGGAAAGACTTAGTTTTTATTACAATGAAAAATTGTGCTACGAGCTGGTTGTAAAAGAAAATCTTCGCGCAGATAATCTGTGTGATATTTTCAGACTGAGAAGGAAGTTGTCGGAAGGTAATTGGAATATCTTAGAAGTCTGGCCAGAACTACATCTCCGTAAGTAAAAGTTTTCCTTGTTAATACCCAAAATATTAAAAAGTCAGTCATACTAAAAAAAACTAACACTATTTAAATAGCAGTTAGATGTGTAAATTTAATCGTAATAAAAACTGAATATATTAATTTAAGCAAAGATTCGGTTATTGAACTCTATTTTTTTCAAAGTAGATTTCAAAAAATTAATCACCTTAAACTTTATTATATGCTGAATTTAAAATTAATATTTCACAATTTTGTTCACGCCTTTGTTCACTGTGTAATTTATACATCATCGTTTATAATAAAATCAATTTAAAAACATATAATGTATTTATTAAATGTTTTAATTTGTCAACAAATAAATTTTAAGCTAAATTGAGGGCTTCATTTTTATAGAATTTTATAATAATTTAATTATTGATAAGAAACGTTTGATTATAAAATAGTTAACCAATTTTTTTCACTAAATGTTGAGCTTTAGAATAAAATTTTGTGTAAATAATATGATTATAAATAATTGTATTCTTTTGTCAAAAATTGTACTCTTTGTTGCAATGGTAAGCAGGAAAGAGGAAAACGTATTCTCGACAATGAAGTTGTCAAATGTTCTTACACAACTTATGCAAATATTAATTTTAATACTCTTCCTTGTTTTATTAAGCTAAATAAATTTGAATTAATAATCATTAAATTTATCGAAATACACGAAAAAAATATTTTAATTTAATTTGAAATGACAAAATTGACGAAGAAAAATTGTTGCATTAGTTATTATATTGGCATATAAAATATGTGTATTAGTGCTTTTTGAATAATAATAATATTCGTAATTTTTTGTACCATTACTTTATTATATTTATCATTTTTATTTTAACAGTATATATTTCATAGTTTTTATTTTACAAAAACATTAAATTTATTGTTATTTATTTATCTATAATCCATACGTTCGTGGTAATATTATGAAATAAATTTATTTGTCAGGTGTACAGTACAAGAATTGAATTGAATTTTAAGTTAAGGTTACACGTAGAAATCTGTACAAGATAAACTCTGTCACGGAGATTATGTCTTTCATTTTTCAAAAGCAGATGACAAAGTTGTTGGGAAAATACAGAGAGCAATTTCTTGATCTCTTTTTGGTCAAATAAATACGAGTACAGAATAATGTACATTCGTTGTATTTCTTTAGTATTTTAAATGTTTGAATTGTTTGAATACAATGAAAACTTTCTTATTTTATGTTCGAATATGTCCCAACATACTCATTGACAAATTTACTGAAAGATATCTTAAATTTGTCAAACTATAAAATTTGAACAAATCATAACTTCTGAAGTGTCGTTCTTAAATATTAAAGAGTTGTGACTCCACATGTTTGTAAAATTCTAAATTCCTCAGGTACATGGATCTACTGCATTTGTATATTTCCATAATTTCAATAAGCAATCAATATAAATAAAAGAAATATTTTTCATTAATTTGTGTTGTCGTGCATTTACTTTTTAAATATTTGTAAATAATAATTTTTATTAAACGATTTCATTTAGAGTAAATAATTATTATTATACAGTCAATAATTATTTATTAAACCACAATTTCATAAGGTTATGAGAAGTACTTGCAGTATTTAATCAAAGGCAAAATTCGTATTGCAAAGTTTTCATCGCTGCATCCTTCATTAATATCACAAATGAAAATTTATTAAACTAAACATTTCATAAAGTCATTTGTACATAATATAATAATAAAATTAACATTAATGTAATTAATAAAATGTTTAAAAGAATGTAAAAATAATTATGTATCTATGCAAGAAATTGTGATAATTCCTTTGTAACGTTAAAATTGTTATAAAAGTTTACAAAATTCAATAATCAATTGGCTCAGTTTTTTCACATAATTTAAATGATCTGATTTTAACATGTATGGTTAGTTTCTTGCATAAATTGTCACTAATCTTTATTTCTAATAATTTTTGTTGCAGAAAGATTATTGGAGGATCATGAAGATGTTCTCGAAATTCACAGGGACATGGATCTCTTTACGACACGATATAGTAAGAAATTTGAATTGACCCGAGATTCTTCAAAATATAAAAATTTCTCTGAGAATACGGTGAGAACTGTAACTACATAATTTTATCTAATAGAAAAAGTAGAAAAAATAGATAAAATAATAGAAAAAATTATCATTTCAAAATAAAATTTTAAATAATGCCAACCTCAAAATATCACAGTGAGTCATCAAATTTCAAATTTATATCTCCTAAAGTTGAGGTAACATAAAATATATATTGCTTTATTAATTATTTGATAATATAATGAGAATTTACTTCATATTCAGCAAGAATCTTATTAGTTTATATACTATCATATTTCATGTATTATGGGATTATTTAAACAAGCAAATTTTTAATTGAACTTGAGACGCATTTCATATGACATATATAATTTTTGTTGACACATGAATTTAATCAAATTTGATTTTAAAGAACGATAACGTTACTCTATCAATATTGTTCAAGATGTTTCAACATATATACCTGATTCAGCAAACTCAGCTTTTTTTCGTCTTTTCTTTTGTTCTCTGAATTTCTTGTTTCAATTAATTTTCAATTAAAGTCACTGTAATTTTGCTTTATAATTTCGTTTATAATTCATTTCATAAATTTAATTTTCTTTTACTGTTTGTCGTACATAATTTCACATTAATTCGTACTTAAACAGAATAAATGAATGTAAAAATTAGCTTAAGGAAAAAGAGTAAAATTTCGCCATTAAATGTTAAAATGAGAATTATTCATTTGCTGTACAGAAAAAGTTAATATAAACTTGTGCTAATTGTTTATTTATCTACTGTCTCCTTTCTTTCTTTTAATAAAACAAAATTATTTTCATTCGTGTACACTAACGACTCTGGGATAGTTTTGGGAACTATCCCTAAAGACGCTTTGATACCTTAATGGCAGTTTCGAGGACCGCCTGAAATTTTCAGTTCTGACCCCAGAATCGTTAGTGTACTTAGCTTGCTAAAAAATTTATAACGTTTTGAAGTAGTTTCCTCGTCGACAAGTTCTAAGTTTCCAAAACTAAACTAACGTCTCTGGGGTAAAAACTTGGAAGTTGTGTCACGTTGATTCAAAGTATTTTTTTCGTGCTCATTACGATCTTTCAAGAAAAATTTAGCACTGGAATTATTGTTAAAACTTATTGGCAAAATATTGCCTTTTTACCAATTTTTGGCCATTATTTTTAAACGGTTAAAGACTGTCGAGTTTTCTTAGCATATTCGTAATCGGTGCTTAAAAATACATTGATTTCATATGTAAAACAACTTCCTTGAAGGGGCAGAGGGCTAGATAATCGAATAATTAATTATAAGATAGCGTTTATGATGCCGTTAAAAATATTTTTTTTAAAGAATATAGCAATCAATTATGCATATTCGATTATATTCAAATCAGATACTGAAGCGATCTGATCAAATGTTCAACTACTTACAGTTTTCTGTCTTGCCAACGCAGAACAGGATAAAGTAGATCTCTATGTAACAACATTCATTATTTTTTATTTACATCATGTAACATCAATCGATAACTAACACAGGTCTAGTAATAATATTACCTGATGAAGATATGTTATTACATTATGTTGGCAACATATTAATTTCCAGCCTTACCAGTTGGATCGAATTAAACCTAAATTATGATTAGTAATATATCATTATTCCAATGATATATAAAGTTTCTATAAAAATTAATCTATATATTAATAAAATATTATTATTACTACATATTTCATAATCTACATCTACTATTTATATACATTATATATATATATATATATATATTGATAAAATAATAATAAACTATTAAAAAACTATTTTTTGCATTTCTTAGGATGACATCAACGCTAAAGAATCAATAGTTTCTGAATCGTGCAACGTTGTGTGGATAAAAGATGCCATAAAAGAATGTTGGAAAAAATTATTTCTCATATTACGCGAGAGAGAATTGTACACATCAGTAGACGTGAGTACTTTTTATTATCATATATTATTTTCAATGATTGCCAGCAATGATTAATTATTTTAAACATAAAGATGTGCAAACTACTTTATTCTACGGATTTCGTGATTTTCAATTATATGATATTAAATTCATCGATTCTCTAACAGTGGGAGAGTATTATAAAGTCGGAAAGTGTACATTTTCTGGTAAACAGAAAACAGTTGGAGAATTGATAGATCTATTTTCAAAAACGTTAGTTTTATTCATTAATAAAAGTTAATTTTAGAACCACTCAACGTACGGTTTACAAAAATCATTGAGACAAGTTCTTAAGGTGAAATGTCAGTGCTATATTCACGGAATCAGTGTCTTTTTATTTATAATTGTTTAAACGACAAGATTTAAAAATCGGCCAACGTACGTCCATCCTATAGCATTGGGAGAATATTATTCAC
>JABFPN010002769.1:0-20719 GCA_022817305.1 Leptoteleia sp. ZL-2020 | reverse complement strand
ATTGAAAAACGCGTGTTCGAAAAATATCTACATTATTAAATAATGTAGAAGTTTACGAACACGCGTTCGGCGTTTTCATGAACATTACAAATATTTGTAATGTAAATGTTACTTTCCGAATACGCCAATAGTCAGTGTTACAACGTACGCTTTTAACTAAAACTTCTTGATTTTTCAAGACTTATTTTGTAATTGGAATTTGTAAGTATATTCTGGAGTTAAATTAAAAGTTAAATTATTTATTTAATTGCATTTGTAATGTGTACGATACTTTTCGACATTTAGAATGCACGACATTTTTATTTGTATTGTATAAATTTTTACTTTTCTTTAGAAATTACAACTTTTCGTAACGATATTTTATTAGATCAACTTTTATTTTATTAAAATAAATTGGAAAATTGTTATATTTTCATTAATAAGTCTCATAAGATGTTGAAAACAAAATTGCATATTTTAAACTTTAATATTAAAAAAATAAATTGGACTTAAAGTTTTTGTAATTTAAACTATAGTTTTTATTTTTCCGAATGGAACATGATAAATATTTTAATATTTTAATAATATCTATACGTGAAAATAATAACATATTTAAGCGAATTCGAAGACAAATTAATGTAAACATTGAGATTGAGTGAAGTCGAAGCGTTGTTATTGTTTCACTGTCCTTATTTCTAAGCGTTGTTATTGTTTCACTGTCTTTATTTCCAATGTTTACTGTCCGTGACGATTTAGTTGCGGTGATGTTTTTTAAATTGCCAATAGTTTTTCTGTTACAATGCGTGCAAACACAAGTTCAGGAAGTAATTATTATAATTAATTTAATTAAAATAAAGGTATTACATATTTAAATATATTATATTATAGCCTAACTTTGCATTGTTTAATTATATTGTTAATTTTGTATAATAATTGGGTTGTTTATCGAGAATTATTATTGAAATACGCTTACTTAAAATTTATAATGTAGAATGTTTTTATATTGATTAAACATTAAATAAACGTTTATGTTTATATTTTTGTAATTTCAGTTATGTTTTATTGTAAATAAGTATATATAAATGAATATTTTGAGCCAAATTGATATAATGATAAAATTATTCAGTAATGAAATAAAAGTAAATGTAAATAAGTATAAAATGAATGTATAATTTTTAATGAAGTAATTTTTAATTATAATTATTTTCTAAAAATATATCAGATAAATAAAAATTAATTTTTAAGAAATGTAAGTTCTGAATTTCTGAATTCAATTAATAAACAATACAAAATGTATTTTATAAAAATTAAAAAACAATGGTTTTATCAACATAATAGCACATGCTTTTAGATATGAGACTTTAATAAAATAATATTGTTAATGAATTTACAATTATCAATAATAATTTTAATAAAATAAACATTACACAACATTGTTTTATAATAATGTAAACGTAGACATTTGTTATGCTTTCATTTAAATGACACATTTATTTTTTTCATTGAATGCTATTATTTATTATTGCAGTTGAGTATTATGTTATACATTTTATTAATATTTTTTTTATTAATACATTAAAATAATGTATAATACACTACTTAAAAAATATCTTTGTTTTTCATAGGCGTTGTTTGATTGTTTTATAGGGAAGTTTTAATTTATCAGCAGTGTTACCAGATGAGCGTAGCAGAGGAGGAATTCCATAGTCCCTATTGTAGTCCTGACATGTGAAAGCTGAGATGGTAAGTATCTTAATGTATATTTCATATATAATATATTATTTTGTTTATTACATTATATACATTATTATATACTTAATGTATATAATAAAAGTAAGTGGTTTAATGAATAATTTATTGCAAATCTAGTTGCTTATTGATTTTAGTTAAATGTTTAAGAATTGATTTTTCTTTATTTCTAATTTTATTAATATTATAATTTATTGTTATTTTTTTAAAATTAGTTCTTATTTGTTAATAAAATTTGATATTAAGAATGTAACCACTTATATTTGCTCATTAATAAAATATAATCAACTTTATTAATTAAACAATTACATCTAATTTTGTGTTAAATGAAAATTATGCTTAAATGAAATGAATACTTAAAGGACAAACATTTTCGTAATAATGCCCATAGTAATTGCTGTTGGTTATCAACTTAACGGCATCAAACAAATTTTCAAATAACTAATATAAATTAAAAAAATATAATTTTTCACATTTTTTTAATACAAGCTATTACTACCTGTGCAATTGGTGATAGAATCATAATAATTATCGCATCAATTTATGATTATATATTACCTTGTTAATTATTGTTATATTTTTTAAACTATTTAATCTTTCAATTTAATATTGCATTGTTAGAAGACTTTCTGTCTTCTAATGTGTTTATTGCTATTCTCCCTTTGATACTGCTGCATCTTGTATAGGTTTTTTAAATATAAGAGATATAATGATGGGCTTGCATCGTGAGAATTTTGGAATTATCAATTGTAAATTTAATGGCCATGGGGAATTGAACACTAAGTGTTTAATTGAGTCTTTTATTTACAAGTTTATCTTTACATATGAAAATGTGTATAACTATTTAAACCTTTTTAGAGCTGATAAGCATGCTATTCACTAAAAGGAAAAAGAATTTCTTTTGCAGTTCAGAAGAATCCAATAATTTTCATTGTCACTAAATCAATAAGTGATCAGTCACTTTAATGTATCAAATATTAGAGATTGAAAAATAAGTTTTTATTACTATAGGTCAAGATTATAAATATAACACACCTGTTTTAATTAACAAAATTAAAATAACTTTATTATTAATAACAATTGCAATCTTTTACTTTGGCTAGGTGAGTTTTGATCAATTTACATTGATTCAACTCTACTGATTTTAACAGTTAAGATTTTCGAAATTTAATTAATTGTATATTGCTATTAGTGTAATTTTTTATTTGGTGAACATGTGCTTTTTGCAAACATCTTAAGTTTACTTATGTTTCCTGGAGTCTCCTGTCGATTCTCAATTTGTGAAACTTCACTTTTAACAATTCTTGCTTATTTTTTTAATTTTATTTCTCCAATTTTCTTTCTCCTTCAAAGCCAACTCTGAATTTATCATTCTCCTGAAAGGTTCGCTTTGATTGTTTCTTATCCTCTTCTCTACCTTCGTCTTGAAGTTTTTCTATTCAAAATGTAGTTATATTTATTTCTCCATTTAAATAATATAAATGGTAGAGGGCGAATTCTCTTTTTTCAGTCTTTCCATATATTATATTGTAGAATTTAATATACAATATCTCTATTGTTTTTAAAGCTAGTCTTTTTTAGTTTTCAAATTTGTTATTAATTTTTACACCATATACATTTACTTTAAGTGATCTTCGGATCCATATGTTTCATTATTTTTATCTGTTTTTTAATCATGATTTGATTATTCCTAATTTTAAACTGGAAATCTTAAAACAGTTATAATTTATACATTCTATTATTATCACCTATAAATATTATGAAGTTTTATATCTTCTGACATTCCTTTACGAAACTTGTTAAAAAGATGGTCAACCAAGTTTAAAATTCTTTCTTAAAAAACAAATAAAGTACTAGAATTTGCTGAAAATAAGGTGTATGCATCCCAGTAAAAGTAGAACGGAAACAATGAAACGATTAAATAAGTTGATAACCAGATTATCAGCAACTATACCAACCTCGTGCAAATATATACACATAGAGTTTCTTCAGAAGATAATCCACTCGAATTCTAGTTGGAAGCATTTGAGTTGGCAGCCTTGACATCTTATAAACTCTCTATAGATCCTTTCAGAATTAAAAGAATTACTTTCCAATTGAAAAAGTTACTTTTTACAATTAATCTTGAGAAATTAGATAATATTTAATTTATCTGTCTCTAATAAATTTTGATCATTTATATTAAGATTAAGGTAATTCAATAGTTTTTAAGAAGCCTAAAAGGTTGAGATAATTTTCTAAGAAATTTTACTTTAAGTGCTACACTAGCTTTATGATTGATATTCATTATAAAATATGAATTTCTGAAAATATAAAACAAGGTAGATTTGCTTAACACTATTCAAAACAAAACGTTATTTCCAACAAAACTTTAATTGCAACTTGAATCAACGCACAAGTTTGAAAATAATTAAAGTCTATCGCGCCACTATGAAATAATAAACGCGCAATATTAAGTTGAATATTGCAATCAATATTTAACATAATTGAATTGCTTTGATTAAACTCTACTGGAATAGTTATATATAAATAATCACAGTATAATTGCGGGCGAGGTGAGTGAATAGAGAATAAAATTAATCATTTGTAAATATATTATAAGTAACATCTATAATATCATTATTAAAAACCAGTTTTATATATATATAGATATTATGTTCATCGGATAATACTGACGAGAGATTTCCGAAGTTCGCACGACTAGTTAATTTTTAAAATATCTCATTAACAAATCAAACGCCAGTTCGCTGAAAATACTGCATTCTCGGTCACTAAATTCAAGTGGCATAATTTATAAATACAAAATATACAGTCATAAACTCTACATCCATAAAATATAAAATGAAATCAAACGTTAGTATTGGTAAGGTTCAAAAAATTCCGGCAATGTACAGTACGATGATGTGCCGCTTAAAATGATTCGCCCAATCGATTATTCTTGATTTTTGTCAAGTAATCTTTCGTCGGTTCCGATGCAAAAACACTTAATACGTATAGATCTTGCTTAGTTTAAAGCCTCGAAATACTAGCACGTTTCTTTCTTTCCCTTTTTTCGGCACGCTTCGTGAAATATCACAATCCGATCACATTGTTACGGCCCTGACAACATCCTGAAGTTATCCTCGTATTAAAACTATGCTGTATTTCAGGATTTTGTTTGATGTAATGATGCTTCGGTCGCAACTTTGAAACGAATTTTTTTGCGAAATTTTAGAAATAGATTAGCGATAGATTTTGCATGAAATTAAGCCGCACAAGTCAAAGTAGAAAAGAATATCATAAGTACTCCATCACTCGTGTATAAAAGTAACTATTAAGACCGCGAAATTTAAAAGTATTTAAATAATTTAAGTATAGTTTTCGTTATTAAAGAAGTTGTTAGTAAAATTAAGGATTTAAAAATAATTGCTTGACTTTGTTTCTAATTTTATTTAGAGCGAACAAATATTTTTCTACATTCAGAGCTAATTTAGTTGAGTTTTAAAGGAAATGTTTTTTTTATTTTTATTATTAATGTTGATTTTTAATTTTTATTGAAATTAGTATAATTTAATAGCTTGATTTCGATATATGCGACTAACTTCGTGCAGAATCTATCGTTAATCTTTACTCCTACCCAAGAGAAATTGCTTTAAATTGCCAAAAGTCGACTCTCAACCAACTTCGCAGCGTATATCCAGGACTGTAACCATGTGTTCAGGTACCCCAAAGAGTTCGTACACTTTACACACATATACTCGAATCGTATTTTACAGTTCTTCCTTCTCATTTATGTTCACATTCAATGCGGCGGGTTATTAGTTGATTCGCAGTAAAAAATTGTTATCGGATCATATATATATATTTATTTTTTTTACAAATAAAATATCCTTACATTCTAGAATTTTCGATTTACGGATATATAATTTTTAGAATATCCATTAATCGGTTTTCGTTTGTTTCTCTTAATGCTTTGTTTGCTTCTTAATTTTGTTTTAAAATTTATTTTATATTTTTACAAAACTGTATATCATAAAGGTGGTAATACTCGTTGTGTTTTCATTACTACTATATATTCGCACAACTTTCGATTGTGAATTGCGAGGATCGAAATATCCTATTCTTAGTTTTTGTGTTGTATTTTTAAGTTTTATTATTATTATTATTATTATTATTATTATTATTATTAGTATAATTATTATTATTATTATTTTTAATAATATTATCATTATTTAAGGTCTATACAAATTTTAAATGCGTAACTTCGCAGATGTTTCTTAATGCCATTGCTAAGTAATAATATATCTACACAGAGAGAGTGAAAAATACAACGGAGTGACTTCTTTTTGTTCTTCCTTTTGTGTTGTTTTTTTTTTTACTTGTCGAGACTAAATGGGGTTATCAATTTTTTTTTCGTCAACATTACAATCATATAAAATTGCTTGGAACAAACAAACGTTTTATGTTCAGAGAGAGGAATGCATTTTCAAGTTGGAGATTCGTTGTTATTTTATTTACAATGCAAAGAAGATTAAAACTATCCTTTCTGTTCCTCTGATTGAGAGTCTCTTTTTTTCGGATTAATTAATAATAATTTACAAACTACAGTTTTATTACAAATACCCTGAATATTTTTTTTTATACAGAAATCCGCTTGACCTTTAAAAGATTCAAATTGTAAAAAAAGTTCGAATATCATTTTCAGTATCTCAATTCCTTAATGACAATGTAAAAATGTACAAATTACTAAAGTAACGAGTATGCTAATTTTTGCGATAAATTAAATGTATCAACAAACAATTTCTCACGAGTTTCGTAGAGTTCAAACGTTCAAATCTCCTTGGAGATTATTGTTTAATCGAAAATAATAATAAATTTATTTTACCTGTTCGTTCAGAAATCGTGACGCTTCACAATACTGTGCGAAAATTTACCGCAAAAATAAAACATTCTCTGCTAAAATCGTTACCCCTCATCTTGTCTTTCTTTTTATTTTATTTCGAAAAAGACATCTGATTGAATCTCAATAAGTTATTTAAAATATATATAGATTCAAAGAATCAATACCGTCCATTAAATCTAGCTTATTATAAAATCTTACGTCTACCTAAAATCGATATGTTTTCTTACACTCGTTTGGAACGCAAATCAGGCTCATTCGACTGATCGAATCCATAGGTACGCACGATAGGATTGATACTATTCACGTTTGACAGTTTCTCCTTTTATTTGTATCATTTCGTCGATTTAGAATTGGAACCTTCGTAGAGTCGGGGGGGGGGGGCGGGGAGAGGGGGGCTTTGTAGCATTTTCAAATGTTCAAGAGCAGAACGAATATTTTTTCTCCTTTCAAAGCATTGCTTAGTTTTTATTTTTCAACAATAACACAAAGCCCGCACAAAATAATTTTAAAAAGAATGTCAATCAAAAATCCGCATCATCTACAAGGATCGAGTCGAAGTAAAATCATCTTTTAGGATCCTATTCGAAAAATTTTATAAATAAATTTGATGCCTTTTTACAGCCTAAGGTTGAAAATTTATGAAAACGGGACAAGTTGGCATTTTGAAAAGTATTTTAGTTTACTCCCGTGTGGAAAAACTCGCCTGTATATTATCTGTTTAGGAAATGTTTCTGGATGTTATCTGGAAGTGGTCTGGAGAATATCTGGAAATAATCGGGAGCGTTTCGCAAGATACATACAGACGAATAGTAATCTCAAAAACGGCTGGGTATTGGTTGAATCGTTAAATGCTCCAGTAGATGGCGCTAATGACAGGTTTCCCGCAAATGCACTGTCTCGTGGAATGTATATGGGAGAGTGTTCTAATAGGGTTATGGAGGGGGTGGGCAGATTCATTCTGAGAACAGAATCACTTCCAGATAACATCCAAAACTGCTTACAGTTAATATCCAAACGAATTTTTGTACTTTGGTTTGTAAGTCTCAGTTAATATAAAGGGAATATAAAAGTTTTTTGTATTATTCTGTGTGTGTTTGAGAATGTCAATATGAGATCTGTTAGCAACGTCAATTTATTGGACTAACTGACTCCTTTCCCTTAAATTTTATTTTTTTAAATCGATGGCTATATTATTATTATTTTGGTAAAAAATTATTTATAGATGAAACTGTTAATAAATTCGTAGAAACAACGTTTCGGGGCAAAAATAACAATTATGCCAATTTGCCATGCTTTTCATAAATTTTAGAAAAAGACTCCCCACAGAAATGACATGGTATAATGAAAATCAATACTGCGAAGTAAATTGGTGAGCGGTAGTTCTGTTGTGCCAAGATTTGAAAGACAAAATATTTCGCCATTTTCGTTAACTCGGTAAATTAATAAATGTAATCGAAGTTAAACAATAATGGAACAAATACTGTTTGAGGAAAAATATCAGATTCAATGGAAAAAGTCGAAAAAGAAGGGAGAGAAAAAAATATATACATCGATCCAGACGCCCTTTCAGCACTCACTTACAGAAACATATATGGCAGTTTTTTTTATTATATTCGAGTTCCACGCGATCCCGCACAATGGTGTGTCATTTTTCTCCTTGTTCCGTGTGCTTTTTGTTTCTTTTCTTCTTTTCTAACGCAAAACATTTGAAGCATTGACTATACAGTCGCCATAAAAGGCGTCGCGATTCAATACCATCACCTTAGGACGTATCTCACGGCGACAGTGAGGATGGCAAGAAAAATTCGCGTCGATCGCGATGAGCCACATGACGTCAAGGAAGACGCGGATGACACGTCGCCGCATTGAGCTGAAAAAGTCAATTTTTCGTTAACAATTTTATATACAAGCCAAAATGATTTATTATTAGTTTTAATGTTGAATGAAACCGAACTTTTAAAGATTTATTTCGAAAAACATTTGGAACATGTTTTTGAAGTGAAAAAACGTTTCAAATGTTAAAGCTAAAGCTATATAACATGATAAAAATTATGGAACTGAAGAATGAAACGTTTTTTTTTAATTTAGCAAGAAAAAACAATGTTTGTAAATATTTGGAAGGTCAAATTGATGAAACAAATACAATAATATTGTTTATTTACATCCAAAGGACATAAAAATGGATGTAAATACAAAACAAAAACAAAGTTGTTTATATTTTGCTTTTTGAAAATGTTTCATTTTTCAGTATCATATGAAAATTGCATTTCTTTAGAGAAAATTTGCTTTTTTGTTAAATTGAATGGTTTATCAGTGCAAATTTAAGTAATGTAAATTATTTAATAAAAGTAAGTTAAGGCACCCCACTTCCGCGACTTTAGCACTGAGATTTCACATTAAGTGACCCTAAGGACGGTGTAGATTTCTATTTTACCAATTGATGGTAGCGAGAAGCCAAGTTTGATACAAATATTTCATTTAAATTTGATTTTCAAGACGCATAAATTATTTAAACGACGGCCACTAATCATTCGTAGACTCAATTTCAACTTAAAATCGCCGCGACCAATCTAATCCGGGTTGTAATGAAAGTTGGGTCCCCCCCTCGTCCCCTCCTCGTCCCCTCCAAATTGGACGCGTAACTTCGTCATAAATTGGCGTGGCAATGTGCAAAATTAATGTTGCAAGTTCACGTTTGGCAACGCTCTGTCATTTTGAATCCGCGAATCCGGCTCGTTAATCAAATGCTTACCGGATGACGTGAGGTTGACCTGCCACTCGTGCGTATGAGTTTGAGATGCTCTCGGACAAGAGGCTAAATGGCCCGTCACAGAAAGTTGTCTACTTGGGCTAGTCATTGCGGAGGCGCTGTAAACGATGCAATATCGTCCAGCGTCAGTGCTCGCTACTAAGTAAGCCGTGTCGTTTTCTATCCACGTTCCGTGACACGAATATTCTGGAAAAAAAATAACATTATAAACTTTACCTCTTTCATTCTTTGTACATTTATTTATTTATTTATTTCTTTTAATTAATGGAGTAACTTTTTCGTTTGCACTCAGAAAAATGTTAGGTTTAATATTTATTATTACTGCATCAACATGACAAATAGGAGTTTTCGACGAAATGGGGGTTTCGACGAAATGGGGGTTTCGATGAAATGGGGGTTTCGACGAAATGGGGGTTTCGACCAAATGAAGTTTTAAGCAAATGGGGTTTTCGATCAAATGGTGCTTTCGACCAAATCATAGTAAAAAATGCTTTCATAAATATTTGAACACCCTCCTCACAATTTTACCTCACAAATTACAAGCATTAAATTCCAACAACTTTTGTATCTTCAACACTTTTACCTTTTTAAAAGACACATTTTTCGAGATTATTCACGGAATTTACGCAAAATAATCTTTCATTATTTCATTCTGACAACTTTGTTCTATGAAAACACTGTTTTCATGTACTTTTCGCATTGAAAACGCGGCAAAATCAGTTGGGATCGTTGATTTAAAGCCGCGTTTGGTTGAACAAGTTTGACGCGTTCTCCGCTTTGATTAAAGATTACGCTTCGCGAGGCTGCTTACACACAAGAGACCATTCGATCGAGCCAGATCATCCGCCGTTTGTATTCAACGCGTCTACGAAAAGCATTATGGAATTACGAGTCGTTACAAAGGGACACGAAGTTTGCGGAATTTGAGCAAATTTCGATAACAAAGCTATTAAAATATTATAAGATAACGTTTTATTTCAAAGCGACAGTTTTGTCACTGTAACGTTAATTTCAATATCTTATCATTGATGGAAAATCATGATGGAACAATTGTTAATTAAAAAGTTTACGCTAAAATTTTTATTGCAAGAATATTATAGTAATATAGAGAGAAGTATGATCTGATAAAAATGCTAACAAACTAATAAAAGACGTGATAGTGAAGTAGTAATGTTTGAAAAAAGTTAAAAAATTGGAAAGTGGATTAGATACACTCACACTCAGAAAAAAATATACTTACTTTAAGAAAACTGTGCAAAGAAAATTTTCCTATTAAAATTAATAGAAAATCAATTAAAAATAAGAATATTCAGTTAGTATACAATAAATTTAAGTGTTTATATTAAAAGGTAATTAATTTTACGATAAATATTATCTCGGATAATACTAAGTGCGTGTTAAATTTTTTACGTTCGGTCAGTGTTGTTTAATTAAGTGTATAGTGTGTGCAAATTTCAAGTTAAATTAGTGCTTGGAACAATTTAAAATATACATATTTTCATCGGGAGTGTGGGTATGTACATATTTATATATACTGCATGCAATTGTTAGGTTAAATTTGTATCATCTGTTGAATATTCTTAAACAGAATCTATTTTTATTCATTTCTTGAAAAAAAATCCGTCTAATATAAATGGAATTATTCTTTAAATAAATATATGTTTTATAAGAATTATTTATTCTTATTATAAATAGAATTTCGTTTTGTCCATATAATGAATGGAAATCCTATTTAATATAAGAATATTCTATTATTCTTAAATAGACAGTTGTGAGTGTATAATCAGAAATTTTACCTTTTTTTCAATTTTACTTGTTTCATAATAATTATACCACAATTTAGACCATATCTTTAATGATAATAATAAACTACATTTTTAAATTATATAAAAGTATATCATAAATATTTATAATTTTAGAAGTTGTAGTATTAAATAATAGTTACTGTTTAACAATAATTGAGAGATAAATTGAAAGATACATTTTTAAGTCAATGTCTTCAAAATTCTTTATTAAATCTTAATATTTTTAATATTGTAAGATTATTTAATCCACGCTTATTTCATGAACTTTTTTTATCGCAATTACTTCCAACCAATTGTGATTAAAAGGTCCTAATTTCATTAATTTTTCTTGTATATAAAATTTTCACATTTCACGTCTGGACAATTCAAATTTATAATTCCTTTCATTGAATTGAAAAAGTTTAATTTTCATATATCTTTTATATAAAAGTTATTATTCTTTTATATATATTTCCATTGATCAGTAAATGCTTTGTCCTTACATTAATCCTACTTGAACATGGATTTTTTTTTTATTTTTCCAAATGTAAAATAATTTTGATTAGCGACTCACCTCCCCACCCCCTCCCCTCGCCTCACCTCCCTTCCGGCAGCCCTGTTCTTCTCTCTTTCTGGCCAGCCGTGTAATTCAATTGCGGAGAAGGAAAAGATATGAGCCAATCAAACTTGTATATCAGTATTTTCAAACAAGCTCGCAGCCCTCGTACGAGTCGTGGTTAAGGAACCTACGACGTGAACTGAGTCGCTAACAAACTATTGTGGCTCGCGGTAACTTTGTACGGCACGAAGCGTAATCCGATAAGATGTAAGGGGCAGACGTGCTCCCGACGAAAGTCCAATGTCGATGGCTCGTCGCAAAACTGTCGAAACCGTCTCGTCGCGCCCCCTTCGGCGTACAAACCGCATATATTGCCCACGTTCCGGGCAACATGTTCAAGAAATACCACGAAAAAGGAACAAAATCCCGGCTATAAAATACTATCGGCGCAATTTATGGCAAAATCGATGAGTATTGTTCTAATTGTGAAAAATATACGGGAAAAATGAAGACCTCGCTCGGGCCGTTTTATTTATAATACGGCGAAATGCGCTGTCATTGAAATGATAAAGCGAAACAAATTCCTTATCTACGCGGAATAAAAATTTATATTCCGATCGAGTGTAAGAAAATAAAGTGAAATAGGAATAAAGATAAAAGGAAATGCGAGAGAAAGATGGAGGGAAAAAGTGTCCTCGTTATGGAGATTTGAACTCCCTTATTTTTGAAATTCAACAGCGTTGTTTTGAGATTTTTATAAAGATTTTGGCTCTACTTCAATTATACTCTATCAAACTTCAGTAGGATTTTGTTTTGGAAATTAGCTGAAATGTTACTAATTTCATCCCTTTATATACTATCTACAGTTAGACGTCTTCTTGTGAGAAAATGTTGATCATCTACCCCTGTACACAGGCAATCATTCCAATGTTTATTCTTCCAATTTTTTTTCTAAACTTACATCATTTCCGATATTCAATTCAACAATTTCAGTTCTGTTTTTGATTCGAGGACAAATTTTACATACAGTTTTCGCGTTAAATAATAATTTGAAATAAGTGATTTTTTATTTTGGAAATAGCTCTCTTAAATGGTTCGAAGATAATATTAAATACAGCTACTTATATACTATCTATAGTTGGAAGCCTTCTTGTGAGAAAATGTTGATCGTCTACCCCTGTACACAGGCAATCATTCCAATGTTTATTCTTCCAATTTATCTTTCTTAACTTAAATCATTTCCAACGTGCAATGCAACAATTTTAGTTATATTTTTGATTTGAGGACTATATATTTTGAGGAATACTAATTTTGAATTAGAAATGTAATGCAAATGTCCCGCGAAGTATACGACATTTTCCTAGTTATGACGTATACACATTTTACTCGGGATCTTCGAAATTGCATCTGTCAATTGATCAAACGTAATGGTAGGATGTGAAATTTCCTCTTAGAAACAACGGTTTATTGATTCGACTCGGGCAGTTATCGAATTTCCTATTTGTCCGGGCGACTCACCCGAAAAGGTCTCGTCCTTGCAGGATGTCGTCAAGAATTTCATTCTGTCGGGACTTCCGCATCCGATGTCGAGCCTGGATACGCTCGTGTGGTGACAGTGCTTCGGCGAGGTCGTCGTGGCAATCCTCTCTCTGAGCTCGGCGACGTTGTCCTGAAACGAATCTCTCGCGCGTTCTATATCACTGTTTAATACTAAACTTTTCGGTGACTTCCAGACGGACACGACGTCGTATTGCCCTAGGAAGGGACACTGCCGCGTTTTGGGATCCGAACCTGCAAATTATTTCATATTGAGTTAACTTGTATATACGTATTACTGAATATTTGACGAATTTTAAGGTCCCGTAGTTACTTTTAGCATTGTTACACTTTTGTTTCAGTCAATTAAATTTCATATTTTTCAATAAAATTTAGTAATACCAATCAAATACATTCTTAAAACTTATCAAAATTGGGGGGATAGTTGAAAAAAGTAATGGATATTCAAAAATCTTCATTACCAACTGATGGTAATATGAGCACTACTTTGTGTTTCTTGATCTCATTATTTTATTAAGTATTTCCAAATTATTATCATTCAATTAATTTGTAATTAATTATATAATTATGATACTTTGTCATTCGATATACGTATCTGACAAAGAAAAATTTAAGGCCATGCGTAAAAGTATTTTACCAACTGAGATTTTGTGCACTTAAATAATTGATACTTACACATAAATTAATATAATGTAATCATAATAGACATTTCGTTTGATTGCTACATTTATTATTAGCTTTGAAGTAATTTAAAGTAAAATCACCCAGTTATGAATCCTACATTATCGATTGAACTTTTTTTTTTGTTAACAAATTATTAACAATGTATGGAATAACATTTCGCATATGTCACTTCCCAGTGATAAAGTTTAAAACAAAAACCGTTCAATTTTTATCTAACCCCCCTCCCCTTGCCCCGGAATACGGGCGCGCAATAAATCACGCTAAAGCACACGGGGTCGTTGAAAAGCGCGCGAACTTCAAAACCGGAAAATAAATTCGGACGTTAACGCGTCAGGCCGTTTTCGGCGTGTCAAAAGCTCGCGCAACTGGCGAATCTCTTGGAAAATCTGAGCCGAATGGTGCTAATAAATTTCGGATGCATTCACGAATCCATACGTATATATACGTTTCGCGTGCAGGCTAAAATTGCTCTGCGAATTCGGGGTCCCTAATGAACGTTTGACACGAATATTCGTCCGCAGGGGAAAATACGGGGTGTCTCACGGCCGACGCTTTGGTAATGGCTTTCGGAGGGACCGGCACGAAATGTAAAATTATGTGGCCTGGCGCCGCGGCGCGGTAATACCCGATCGTTATTGGCCGCTAAAAATTTTTAATACGGTGCCCTTATTGAATTACCGGGGCTCGTTGAAATTCCGTTTCATTTGCGCGAAATACTCCCCACCCCCACCAGCCATCGGGGTAAAGAATACCCCCAACGTCTCATTCCATTTGCGGCTCGTTAATATTATCGCAGCGTGTATCAGGACAAATGTTCGAATTGCGAAATTTTGAATATTCGCCGTTGAGGAGAACGGGATTTAATTAGCTTTAAATATTAGAAATAAATAAAGAAGGGTCGCGTTTACATTAATATCTTTTTATCTTATTTTCTTTATCATTGTTCGTATTTTTTTTTAAATTCTGCAGCATTTATTAATACAATATACTTTAATAAACACATTTCTTTCTTTATTTATATTTATTTTGTAAATGTATGAAGCTGAGGAATGAAACGTTTTTAAAATTAAATATATAGGAAAGAAATGCTTCTTGTAAATCTTTGAATGGACAAATTAATGAAAGAAAAACAATAATATTATTTATTTACATCCAAAGGACATAAAATTGGTTGTAAATAGAAAACAAAAACAAAGTCTGTTTACAGTTTGTACACTCAATAATAAAAGTAATATTTTTTTTCGATTTATTAATGAGATACTTTGAGAAAAATTAATTATTTTACTTGCCCACAATTTACTATCTTAAGTTAGTATAATTTCATCGTTAGCATTTATTATATAAATTCACACGCAATGTTCAAATATTATAAATACTTGTTAATTTTCATAGTTATTGAAGTATGTAAAATTTAAAATTAATATTTAGAGAATATTATAAGAATTTAAGTATATACCCAGTTTACTAATAAAAGCTCAAAATTAGTTCAATCAACTGAAACTTATAAAAATGAATGGAACTTAGGAGGTACGTTACTTTTAAGCGCAGCATTCTTATGAAAAATGGTGCTGCTGATTTTAAAAGTTTTTCATAAATTTCTCAAACACGAAATCTTGTCTTCTTATTTTCACAAAAATTTCACAATTTGACGCAGTGAAATCATATTTTTTCCGCGGCACAGGTTGAGAACCATCTGGTGAAATGACGTGGAGAAGTGCGTGTCGCTGGAAAAGTTGCGCGAAATAATGCGCCATTGTTTTTTTACAAGTGATATAATACATCTTAAGTTGCCTAATTAATTAAACTTAGTAGCTCTGACAAAAAGAAACTTTATTCATCGTCAGATCTTTCGTTTAATGATGTTTCCTTTCCTCAAGTTACAACGTCATCTTGCTACTCCCCCCCCCCTTTACACCCCCTCCCCCCTCCCGGGTTACACCTCTCTCCCCCCCTCCCGTTCGGAGCCCGGCCTTTTTTCATCGCCACTACGAGTTAAATATGAAAATCGTCTGTTTTCCATCCTCGAGACATTTCTTGTCGAGTCAGCATCCGCAATTGTCTCGAACGTTGAACCGAATTCGCCTCGCTAGCTGGAAAATAGATGCTCTCGTAGCTGCCTCGCTGCTGCCCGCAAAGATATTTCGCTCGCCTTCCCCCGTGGGAATTGGATAAGCGTCGGGCTCCTCCTCCCCCTCCCCCCCCTCCCCCGAACCCCACGATGTTTGAGCATTTTCTTCAAACTTCTGACGATAAAAATCTTTTAACTATCGAACCCAACTTGCCCAGACGTCTTGTAATTTACTTAAACTTTAGAATTAATGACCTGCCAGGGTACGATCGTTTTCTCCACCTACGATATTTCTAATGTCCCTTTTAAATATCGATTCCTTCTTTTGGGCAATCCTGTACCCGGAGAAATTTATTTGAAAAAATTTACTGTTTTTAATTAGAACATTGGTTGTAATAGAAGCTGCTAATATTTATATATTACTGTTGGTAGATGGTAAAAATTTTGTCTTATTTTAAAGAAATAAAATTTTTGGTTATATCAATTTTTTCATTTTCAATATTTAAAAATAAGATTAATCCAAATGAAGGGTAATCTGAAAAATGGCTGGCAGAAATTTGCTGGATGGTTGGTTCGGTCAGCTAGTACTCTAGAACTCCGGTAGGTGGCGCTAATGACAGGTTTCCCGCAAGAGCGGTGTATCGTGGGAGGTATATGGGTTAGCTTTGTTCAGTGGTTATCCAGCCATTATTCGAGATTTTATTAATAACACTGTTTCAATAATAAGTCGAAGTTAAAAACGTTTCATTCTTCACTTCCACCAACCTGAAAATCTATATTTGCTTTCATTTCATGTAAATAAAGTAAAACATTGATTTTGGACATTTCCAAAAACTTGACATTAACACTCACTTCTAACTGCTTTCCTCTTGTCACTATCATCCACTCGACCGTTTCATTTAAAATCAAAAATTAAAACATAAACTAAAGACAAATTAAGTAATGGATATCTACATAGATTTTAAATTGTTACACAATGGTTTCAGTTTAAGTGCACGAAATGCAGTGAAAATGGCAAAATTGTTCGAGCAAAGGAAATGCGTATAAAACGCGCTGAGTGGCGCCATCTCGTTTGAAAAAATAAACAAACAACAAAATCGTCCGTCGCTCACTTTTCGGTGATTATTAAAATGTCCGGGGTATAACAAAAAGTAACGTGGCGAGAGAAAAGATATTGAAATGTCGGTTAAAAGCCCCGACGGGTCTGCATGATACTCACTAATGAAGGTTATATAGGGTGCTGACAAAGAATCGAATACACTAGACTTGCACGCTTCATCCGGCTGGTGAGACCAATTTAGCGATTGTTGCATTTCGATAACATGATTGTCCCTCTTGTGAAATACGAGACACACGAAGCCATTGATACTGCAAGCAAAAAAGCGCGCATTCATTTATTTGTACACAATTATTATGGCCTGGAAACAAATATTTCGTCGTTTCCATTTCAAAAATTGCATAAATTTTTTTTTCCCCCTTCTATTTTTTTATTTATTTTTTTTCCTTTTTTTATTTCAAGCAACGAAAACTTATTGCTTTCAAGGGAGAATTCCTTTTGCCCCAAATTTTATAACAAAAGTGCTTTATGCAATTTAGGGTTTGTATTTCTGGTTAAGAAAGTATAATTTCGAGTAAGTACTCGTTGAAAATGGATTAAAACTTGTGAAATAGCGATTTAACCCTTGGCCAAGAGATCCTACCGGGCGACAGTTATTATTGTTATATATTTATTATTAATTTAACTTAATATGAAATGTGACATTTCATATCTGAGCTAAAATTTAAATAATATTTAATAATTAAACAATCATTATAATAATGGTTGCTTGTCACTGGTGACAGAGTAATTAAATAAATGATATTAATATCACAGTTTATCAATAAAATGACTTATATTATGAAATGAAATGTAAATATGTTTACATATGTGGTCAGTTATACCGGAAAAATAAGTTGCTTCAATAAACGTGAAATGTTTGAAGTAATTAAAAAATGTTGTAGTTAGTAGGTGGCGCCTCTCTCAGTTTGATTTAAAAAAATATTGACCAACGCATTACCATATGTAGTACATATATGTTTTAACAATTTCATTAAAGAAAATAAAGAATTCATATATGGAAATATATATTCTTCCTTAATCCATATATGGTCCATATATGGTCTATATATGGTCGATATATGGCAATAACTGATGTAATATTCTAGCCATATATACCTTTAATAATTTTCTTACGTGGCCATATATGGATTAAGGAAAACATATGGGTCCATATATGAATTTTTTATTTCCTTATATGAAATTGTTGAAACATGTGGACCATATATGGACCATATATGGACCATATATATTTCATTTTTACTAGGGAATTTTTTTTTAACTTTTTAAAAAAGTAAAAAAAAACATTTTACTAGGAAAAGTGTTCATATTACAAAACATATGTAATAGAAAATATTTCAATTTTTTTTCACCATTGGCTATTTTGTGCTCGCACGTCCCCTTAAAATAACGTAAATGTGGCTTCGCGTTATGTTCCGCGATAGAGAGCAGCCATAGCCTGTACTTTTTAATTAGGTTAAGTAGCGATGAATTTACGAGGAATTATAACGAAAAACAAGCGCGTAACATTTACTTTGATTCCATAAAACATTCAGCGTAACATGAAAACAGAGCATTTATTGTGAAAGGCACTAAAACATCTTATAATTAAACTGAAATCGAGATAAGAAATCTCATTGCCGAGTGCTTTTTCCCTTTTCGCAAAAATTGCCCCTTTTTTTCCGTGACAAGACGCTCCGCGTCTCTTCCTCGCTCTAATAATTTCTTGTTTACTATCCGGGCGTTTCATTCTTCTTATCGATTATCCGCGACTTTTAGTTAAAATAGCGAGGAACCGAGCGAAACCGAATGCGTATCAACGTTAATGAAAAAGTCTTTTCGGTAATGAAAAGCGGCAAGACACTTGGCGATAAGCGGAACGAAAAAAAAAAAGAAAAGAAAAAAGAAAAATGCATTATACGTAATCGCCAGAATACCGGTTAACATTCAATATTCCATTTCATATTCTGTTCAAAATTAGCCGAGTACTACTTGCAAGCGAAAAGCTCATAAATAAAGTTTTCTCGCGAAGAAACCTTAGCGTCCTCTGATTTGTTTTTTATTTAATGTTCTTTGGGGAAGGTTTATCTGCAGCAAAATTATGTTTATATCACTTCTCGCAAACAATCGGTACCTTAAATTGTCTTTATGCGATATAAATTCGTCTGTCTTCAACGACAATGCTGGAAGAAATTTTGTTATTAGGAATACAAATAAGGTTTCGCTGTTTTTAATAAAAAAAAATTGGCATTCGTTGAGTTACTCCGGATGTAAATGTAAGTTGCTGTTGCATTTGGCACGAATCTACATCTAAGAATGCTTCGAAATCCATGTCCTCGTATATTTTCGGTCTTTTTCTTACTACGTCCTTGGTCTTCGACGTCAAATTACTCGTTCTTCAACTTTTCAGACCACTCACAACTTACTTGTTGAGTTACTCCTAATGTAAATGTAAATTTGTCTTGAGTTTAGTGTGAATCTTCACCCAATTATGACTCCAATTCCACATTTTCATCCACTTTCGGTCTTCCTTCGGCTACATTCTTTGTCTTCGACGTCAAATTCACCGTTTTTCAACTTTTGAAAATATTTACTGACGCTCGCTCGATTCAACATTTTCGAACGATAAACTAAATCTGATTCTGATACCAAATCGCTAATATTTCAAGGTTATATTGTCAAGAAATATATCAAACCTTACTATATGACCTTTTACATTAGACAATATAACCATAACATAATGATGACATTATTTTTCAACAAACGATTGATATTTATTTGTATACGTAATATTAATTATTTATACTCAATTTGCATTAACTTTATCCAATAATTACGATTATTATTTCTCGAAATCAGTAATAAACGTTCCCAGGGAATCGTATAAAACGTTAATAAGACTCGCGACCGTTTTCTAAATTGCAAACCTTGCCTCTTGGTGATGCCACAATGTGCACAATTCGTTCCTTCTTTTTTCTATTAAAATTCCACTATTCTAACATAAATCTTACTTCTCCTGCAATTGATTACCAAAATTAAAATGAACATTTAAATTCGTTGGAATAATTACGCAAGTTCCGTTCAGTTTAAGTCGAAAAAAAAAGAAAAAAAAAAGAGAAATTGTAAAGATTTACGATCGAAAGGATGGCCCGAAAGGTACTGCCAGTTGCAGCGAAATATAAAAACGTCAGCAGTGGCAAGAAACGAGAAATGAAATTCAGGATATACCCAAGTTGACAAACTTTCGATCGGGCATTGTGATTGGCGGGCGGTCTGAAGGACCGGACGATAAAAATAAGGGAAGAAAGGGAAAGAAGTATGAGGCCGGGCCACTCTATGTTACTCGGTGTCATATAAAGAAAAAGAGGATATGGCTCAATGTAGTCGTCGACTGTGGCTTTTTCCGTTTCATTTGTGCACGCGTATTGCATTAACGGCGATAAACGCGGGACGGGGAAAAGGACCAGAAAAAAGCGACGCTTAATTGTCGACCGCGTCGGCCAAAAACTTTAAGAACAATGGACGGAACGGCGAAAATGACAAGAGTTATGACATTTGTAAAAATAATATAGTTCCACGGGTGAGTTGGCG
>JABFPN010002768.1:0-20719 GCA_022817305.1 Leptoteleia sp. ZL-2020 | reverse complement strand
TTTTTTTTTTTTTTTTTCTTTTGCCAACATTATTTTTTATTATTGTTGTTGTTGTTTATTGTATCCTTGCAATGGAATTTGTCTGTTTTAAATCGAAATTATTTTCGTCGACGTTACACGTACCGTTGAATTTGTGAGGTGTTACCGACTCACCGAACAATTTCACAATTATTGTGTAATTAAGAGAGAAATCAATTGCTCCTGTCATCTGTGCGCGAAGGAGTATACTGTTTGAATGATCCCTAATAGCGTGGAATATTTCAGTATATTCTAAAAATTTTTGTCAAAAATATTCCTGTATAAAACGTAATGTGCTAGGAATGTGCTGTGTATGCTTCGAATAATATTCCAGGGATATTCCTATATTTTTGGAATATTATAGTGCAATATCTCTGGGATATTCGCTTATAGGGTTTATGGTACATTACTGGAATATTAAAAAAAACTCACCCAAGAATATATAGGTATATTCAGCAAATTTTCAGAATGTACCAAGAATATTCTTTATTATTAATTTTGAGACATTTGTCTCTTTTTTTGTATAATAATCCAACGGTTGTTTTAAAGTGAAATTTATTTGAATTTAACATTAATATTTGAAGATCTTTAAATATATTAAAATAGAAAAAAAAAGAGGAAATGTTTGCTGAGTTTATTTGTAAGCTTCACACGTCCTGTGGAAGCGCTATCAATCACTAAGTGGGGCTTCGTCTCGCGTTTTATCTGCATAGAGTGATTTCACGTATAATAAAGTGGAAATGTCAGAATCATTTAGAGATTACAAATTATAAGCAAATTTGAGAGCTTTCTGATTTATTTTCATATACTTTTGTTTCGTTTTTGTTTTCTTTTGTGATACGCGCATGGGGAGTACTGTACCTCGTTTCCAACTCAAGTCACAATCACACACTTTCCTTCCCTAGTTGCACAATATCTATTAAGCTATTTAACATTTTCGATAAATCAATTTCTACAAAAGATCCTAATAAATTATTATCAATTAATATTAATGAGAATTATATAATTTTTGTTTTATAAATATTGTCAAGTTAAATTCAATTTAAATGACAACATAAGAACAATTATTGCGCGCACTCTGGTGACTTATAATGTAGCTAAAAAATTTTATTCAAATATTATCGACGGAGTGTATTATCCCGGTATGATCCCGGAGTAACCCAACTTTTCTTGGGATAGGTATTGTTTGTTTTTGTATTAGAAATCAAACTTATGCAATCTGAACGAATTGTATTTTTCATTAAAATAAATAATTTGTTGTCAGTATAATAACGAGCGATTGTTACAATGACAATTTTATTTAGGTTTATAAATTATAAATATTGCGCTATTAAGCACAATGTAATTTTATTTCAAAAGATATCAACAAAATGTTCCATTAAGGACAAATGTTGCGAATTACCCAGAGCTCCATGGAATATATTGTTTTTTGGGAGCGACAAATTTTCTCTGGAAAGTTTAATAAAACTTCATCAGAATTAGTAAGTTTAATTTGTTTAAATTTTTGTTTCTATTTTGAGTTATATTTTCTGTAATATTACGTGCAAATTTTTGTTTTAACATTTATCATAATTTTAAATATTTAATGAATAAACAGGAGTACTGAATGTTATAATTGTTTTTTAGCAGAAATGAAAATTTAATTAGGTGTTTGGAAGTTGTCACTTTATCTTCAAAAAATAGCAATTCTATATATAAATATGCCAAAGAGAATGATTTGAAAATACACGAATGGCCATACAAATCTTCTAAACATAAATTTGATATTGGCCTAGTTATTTCGTTTGGTCGCCTGATTCCAGAGGATGTTATACAATCTTTTCCACTGTAAGATTTTTAAATACTACTGTAGAATAACAACGATGTTTATTGTTCAATTAATGGTAATGTTTATTACAGTAATGTATATTACAGTAATGTATATTAGTATTAGGAAATTTTTTACATCTTAAAAATTATAATGTACAAACTATTTTAATATAATTACATATATTATTAATAAAAAAATGAAATATTTATATATTTAATATAAGTATAATTTTGTTTATGCATTAATATTTGATTTTAATAAAATTAAAAAACACATTTCTTTCAGGGGTATGATAAATGTTCATGCAAGTTTATTACCACGCTGGAGAGGAGCTGCACCTATCACATATGCATTAATGAATGGAGATACTATAACAGGAATTTCTATAATGAAAATAATGCCAAAAAAGTAAAATATAAAATAATTATAAAAAATAATTTTTCACTAGAAGTTTTTACTAAAAATATTTATTTGTCAAAATTGTGAACATCATATATAGATGAATTAATCGTCTATATAAAGTATAGATACTTCAATTTTTTAAATAATGTCTACTAGATCTTTAACAATTTTTTTTTTCAAAATACATATTTTTATGATAGATAGGTCATTAAGTGATATAATAATTAATAGTATTATTTTAAATTAAATAGTTATTTATTGATATACATTATTGAGGCATAATTATTATATATTATTTCAAATTTAATGTGTTTAATACTTTTAAATAACATGCTTATATAAATATAAACATTTCTTTTAGGTTTGACATAGGTGATATCATATTACAACGTGAAGTTGCTATTCATAAAAATGAAACTTATCCCAAATTACATGAGAAGCTAGCCAAATGTGGTGCTGATGTTATAATGAATGTGTTGTCAGAAATACCACACATTTTATATAAAGCAAAACCACAAAAGGAAGAAAATGTTACTTATGGTATTATTATTAAATTTATTTTAAGGTGCAGTGTCAGTATTGACCATTTTGATACCTTAATTAAGATAAATTTGGTTTTTTCTATTAATAAACTAAAGCAATATAAAATACTTCATTTTACAATTGTAAAATCAAATATATTGTATTTATTTTTTAGCTCCAAAGATTACGCAACAAATATCTTACGTGAAATGGGATAAAATGAGCGCGGAAGATGTTTACAATTTATATCGTGCGATATATGGATTTTATGATCTTCGTACTGTATTTAATGAAACTGTTATAAAGTTATTAGATATCTCGTTATTTGAAGATTCAAAGAATACCCATAACGATGAAGGGGAAACACCTGGTACGTAGTTTATAATTCCAAGGACGATAATAATTTTGACATTTTATTAAAATCCCGACTATGTATTAATGTAATGTTTTTTTAATCTTGCAGGATTAATTACGTATAATAAAAAGCAAAAAATTTTATTAGTTAATTGTAAAAATAATGGCAAGATTAGAGTTGAGAGAATTATTTTTCCAAATAAACCAGCGCTGAATGCGAAAAATTTCTACGATGGATATCTACAACAAAAAAAAGAAAATAAACATTACTTTAAATCCTACAGTTTATTTATTGTTACTCCTCTGTGGATCTCAAATTAGAAAAATAATTAAATATTCATTTATATATATATATATATATATATAAATGGGATATTTGATGAGTGGCGTATAAGCTTAGATTTAAAAAACAGAGATGGCGTTGGGGGTACTGATTTAATGTTATTTTATAGAATAACTTTTATTATTAACAAGATTTGCGATTGATAAAAATTTCAATTACACTAATACTATAAACTGAACATTCAAGTTTTATTTATTTGAATTAATATTAATTTTTCATTATTTTTATGTTAAATTAATGTTAAAATCATGTTGAAAATGTAGTATTAGAATAAAGTTATGCATCAAAGACCAAAACAAATCGTTCAAATGATTTTTTAAAAGTTTTTAATTGAAAATTTTGAATCATATTTCCATCTTAACTATACTTTATATATAAAAAGCATGTATCGATCAACTTGATTTTCAGTTACCATAGAATTAAACAGGATTCCTACACATGAAGTAGAAATTCTTACGGTGAATTAAAATTAGAAAATAATTCGGTTAAACAATAGATTGTTAATATTTCATTTCATAAGTGATACAAAAAAAGGGAGAAAATAAACACACAAAATGATGGACATGGAAATGAACGCCGAATTGGAAAGGGTTTGTATTAAACTTAATAACAAATGTTCTCATTGAACTAATTTATTTAAAATTTCGAATTCAATTAAGTAAACAATTCCTGACGGTCAATTGTTTTGTACACTTTTTTAATGTTATAAATGACCAATAAATTTTTATGATGACAGCTACAGTTGAAACGGTCCAAAATTTGAACATAACATCTCGATTAAGTATACTTAATTAAATTTTGATATTTGTATAAATGGACAAAAATATATGTTTTAGATAAGTTTTAAACAATGAAAAATAATGAGATTAATAATTTTAGGATGACGAAAGTGAAACTGGGGAACCATCTTCGGAGGGTAGTTCGGCGGAAAGTTTCTTTTGCGCACTGGAAGAGGATTATGCCAAGGTTACTTTCAATCCTTTTCAATAATCTCTGATGAAAACCACTGAAAAGTTGAATTTTGAAAATTTTACTGTAAATTTTGATAAAAGAAATGTTTATGACAAATTCCTGTTGGTCGTGATTTTAGCATCAAATTTATGCCTACATCTCTTTAATTTATAGATAAAGAATGAAATGAGAGAAAATGAGGAATTGGCAAAATATGAAGCCGAATATGCGAGGCTTTTTGAAGTTCTTTACAGAGCGCACAAAACAGAACAAAGTTTGTTGGAGCAACGTCAAACTTTACAGGTTTTCCTTTAAGAATTTCCTAACTGTTTATTATTATATAAATAAAAGAAACAGGAATAGATATTTATTTTAAATACCCAGTAATCGAGAAATTATTAAAATATATTCAGTGCATACATATTTAGTGAAACGTGTTAAAATTTGTGGAAACTTTTAAATTTATTGAAACATAAATTATTAACAATTTCAAACTATAACATTTTTTAGAAAGTTTTACAAATTTATGTAGTTTAATATGTTTATGTATATCTTAACTGTTATCTAGGTACGTTTAGAAAATTCCAGCTTTGTCAACGTCTAAATTAAATGCTATAATATAATTTGGATTCCTTTGTACTGATTGTACTTGTTATACTTTTTTATTATTTATATAAAAATACGTGAAGTAAAATAAATTATATTAAAAAACAAAAATAATAATTAATTAGAATGAAATAATAGGAAGAAGTTGAAAGCACGAATAAGAAAGTAGTGGAATTGGAAAGTTTGCTGTCATCGTACAGTGCGAAAATTGACGTTTTAAATGATGAAATAGAATTCTCTCGAAAAATGGTAGACGACGCTAACAATCGTGAGCTAAAAGCATTAGAAGATTCGAACAATTTGAAAGTTATGATTACAAATTTGGAAAAAGAGTTGGAGCAGATGAAGTCTCAAGTGGAAAGTCAAGCAGGGTAATTTTAAAGTTATTTTAAAACTTAATTTATTTACCAAAATGCCGTGTCAATCCCTGTTAAAAAAATCTAGCTAGGAATTTAGGATTTTACCTAGTTTCCTAGCTGGGGTCCTAGGTCGGAATTTAGGATCAGAGATCAACTAGTTTTTGATCTAGGACCCTAGCTAGGATATCCTAAATAAGATGTTAGCTAGTTTCCTAAGTAATTATAGGATCTTGCCTAGTTTCCTAGCTGGGTTCCTAAATCAGAATTTAGGATCAGAGATCAACTAGTTTTCGACCTAGGACCCCAGCTAGGAAACTAGGCAAAAAAATTATAAAGTTTATCTTAAGGATTTGTATAAACACATATGAAACTATATATGTTTTAGGGATTGGTCGGAGCAAAACAAGGATAACTCATTTGCAGAAAAGGACACAATCATGGGTGAAATGGAAGCTCTCAAATACAACTACCAATTTGCAAACGATCAAATAAAGGAACTCCAAAATACAGTGAACACTTTGAAACAAGAAAAGAGCGAGCTCGAAGAATCGTTGGATACTAAAATTAATGAGTTCATCGAAGAGCGAAGGCTGAGGGAGAAGACTGATGGGACTGTTAAGAAATTGAGCGAAGAAAATAAAGATATCAAAAAGAAATTACAAGTAGAACATATAGAATACAAAGTAGAATAAATTTAGTTAAATTCTGAAGTTCTCCAAAACCATTTGTATTTTCATATCAATGTATAAATATATTTATTTTTGTCGATTACTCTGAAAAGGTCAAATAGGGTAATTTGCACCCGGTATTTTTGCGTTTCACTTTCGTAATCATGATTCGTGATTAATTGCACATTGTGCGTTTAATTTCGCATTAACGCGCGTGAGTTGGACGATAGAAAAAGATTAATTATGTCACTTGAATTTTCACACGTCCACGGTGGAGCTGGAGGAAGTTGTTTTTAGTTCATCTATTTTTATTATTTCAGATTTTTTTCTTATTCTCTCCATTTTTTTTCTCAACTTTTTCTAGCATATTCAATTGATTATAATTAAAATATAATTTTAAGCAGATTAAAGTTTGAAATATAGTTTAAACTTTAAACTGATTGTATCGTGATATGTATTAGATTAATTGAAACATTGTTTTTCTTCCATTATTATAGTTGTCTCATACGGCCAATGAAAAATCAGCAGATACAATTTTAAAGTTAACAAGCGTTGTGAAAGAAAAGAATGTGCTTCATGATAATATTGAGAAGGAAAGAAATAAGCTGATGCAAGAGAATCAGGAATTTGTAACGAAGATCGACGCTTTGCGTTACAAAAATGAGAAGTTGAACGGTCTGCTGTTGGATAAAAAAAAAGAAGCGTTAACATTAAATGCAGAATTAAATAGGTGATTAATAATGCCAGCGAGTACACTGGAAAAAGAAATTTTTAATAATAAGAAGTAATTGGAGGTTTTTTTAAGTCTATATAAAAGTGCAATTAAATATTGTTCATTTCCAGTAATCGAGATATTATTTAAAAATTATTGAACTACACAAATCTGCATTAAAACTTTCTAATTTTTTTGCAAATTTTTTAATAAGTTTCAATAAAGATTTTTTTCAGTGCAATTTGTAAGAATGATTTCTTTATGAATGATTGCTTTATTAATATGCACATTTTTCTTTAAATTCAAACAATTGTATTTAGTTGAGAAATTTATCTTTTTCATTTTTAATTTAATGCTCAAAATAATTGTAGATTAAGTGAAATGTTATCGAAAGTAAAAACGGAAAAGGAAACTCTTGTGAAAAAGATGTCCCAAACTGAGGTTACCTTGGAATCATTAAAAAATGACCTTCGGCGAGCAAAGTTGAACGAAGAAAATCGCGAATTGGAGTACACAGCTTTGACGAAAAGTTTGCGCGAGGAGCAAACGAAAGTTGACAATTTAACGAAAACTGTCGAAGAGTTAAATAAGAGTGTTACGTCCAGTAAAAGTGTGATCGTTGGTTTGAAAAGTGAACTGCAAACATCAAAAACGACGCAGCACAAATTGCAAACAGACTTCGATGACCTTTCCAAGAGTTACAACACTTTAACTAGATACATGTCAATTTTGACAAACAAAAGGGACAAGCTCGTCAAGGAAGTGCAAGAATTGAAGTACAAAGTAAGGCAACTACATCTTTTATACCAAAGAATTTACTTTAAATGTTCCAATACCAAAAAAATTTATTTATTCACATATAAAATGTTGATTTAATACTTCCAGATAGAAGACCAGAAGGATGAGATAAAAGAACAAGGGGTTGAGGTGGAAAATTACAAGAGAGCGTCGTTGGATTTTGAAGCGAAATACAGACTCCAACAGAATACCATCGCTACGCTGAATACGGAAAAGATGTCGCAGAAAAAGATGTTGCAGGAAGCGCAGGATGACGTTGACAACGTCAAAAACCAATTGAAGCTTCTGAACGATCAGATCAAATTTCATAAGGACCAAATTTCGGTTCGCGACAATGTCTTGCATCAGTACGAGTTTAGTAAGAAACCATCAATTCTATTTAAACTTAAAAAAAAAGAACTATGACACATTTTTCATCATATATACAATTGATAAACGTTTTGATCATTCATCATCCACTTTATTTCCATTGAACAGAACTGGGAAAGGCTGAAAAGGACAAAGAAGATCTAACGGCGAAGTTGCAAAAAACGCAGGACACCGTGAAATCTTTGCGCAAAGACATGGACGACATGAAAAAAGTAGAGAAAGAGCTGCGTATTGAGATTGAAACGATGACCTTGGATTCGAATAAGAGGAAGAAAGAAATGGAGTCGTTGAAAACCGAAAGGGACAATGCCAGCTCGGATCTTGCGAGGCAGATCAACGAGATGAATAATCTGAATCAAAAAATGAAGGTGATGGAAACGTTGCTGCAGCGAGGTCAAGTCGAGTACACCAGTCGACTGGATGAAATCAGGCTACTGAAATTGGAGGTGAAAAAGATCCGATCCGAGAGGGATTTGTTGATAAAAAAGATTAAAAACTCGTCGGACCTGAGACGGGAGGTTTTGCAACTTCATAGGAAACTTACGAAGGAGAGAATCAAAGTCACCGCTTTGGCGGAGGAAACGGAAAATCCTGTTAATGTTCACAGATGGCGCCAGTTGGAAGTAACTATTCATTTTTCGAGTTACTGGACACAGCGTTCTAAAATTTCTCTGCAAATTGTTTATAAATTTAACATTTATCTCCGCAATTTTTTGTTCCTACTTTGGCATTGATCTTAGATCTCTTAAATGTGATTAAATTTGGAAAAGAAAGTCACAAATTTATACACATTTGTAACAGGCTTTTGCGAAAATTCCAATTAATAATTGCTTTATTTTAAATTACTACTTTATGCAACAATGTTTATTCCAAATGTTACCAATAACGAGCGTATATTTGTAAAATAAGAAATTTAATTATCTTTTTAATGACTGCTCAGGTTTATTATGCGTCACAGATAATAAGTAATGTAACTGACACTTTGTAAACTCATGCTTCTGTTATAACAAAAACAATGTTATTTTTGCAAATTAATGTTACAATCATTGGCACAGGAAGAAATGAAATAGCAAAAGTCTTACTTTTTTTAATTTGATTACTTCTGCTGCTTTAATTGATCTGAATTCTAGGGCACCGACGACATCATTGGTTCTCGTAAGAAAATTAGTGCACTGAACCAAAGGATTCTGAAATTATCAACGAAACTAATTAAAATGGAAAATTATGTTAAAGAGGTCGAAGAAAAGAGTTTATCGTTGCAGGAAATTGTGAATAAGCAATGCAAACCAGAATTAACGAAGGAATTAATTGAAACAAAATTGGCACTTAAACAGAAAGACAAGAAAATTCAGGTTGAATCAATTGAATCTTGATAATATTTTTTCGATTAGTTTTTAGCTGGTTCTAGCTATTAATATATGTTATTTTTATGTCATGTAAAATATTAGACTCACTCCACATAACCATTTCATTGTTAAGTGTGTGCGTGTGTATATATTACAAACTATTTTCGGTGTCGTTAAATAGACATTTTGAAGAATCATTTCTAGCTGACAATTGTTCACATGTAACGCGCCTAGAAAACCTAATGACAATTAAATCTCACAAATTTAAAAAGTTAAGTGTAAAAACACCAAGAGAACAAGTTGTTAAGTAGATTTTATTCAAATTTTACCTTCACTTTTACACAAATTTTGGATGGTAAAAAAAGTTAAGATAGAATTAAAGTATCTGTATAACTTCCACCTAATTTGATTGTTTTTTACGACTCTTTTTTTTTTGTTGGACATTTCTGCCTTCAAAAAGAAGAGTAGCTTTAATGCAAATCTCTCTAAAATCCATCTTCCAAACACTTTTCCTTCACGTTTCGTGAACCAATTTGTTTTCTTGGTGATGCACCAATAATTATTTTTACTCCTATTTTTTGGCATCAAAAATGTACTATTTTTATAAGAGGTAACGGATTCCATCTTTCCAGAGTCTTCTCGGAGAAATCGGAGTTTGGATGCGCAGTAAGGATGAACATAAAATGGAAAAGGATAAGCTGAATCAGGAATTGCGCGATATCAAGGAAAAGTATTATGCGTTAAAGAGAAAACAGCAAATAAGTTTGCTGGAAAAAAATGACGAACAAAAGGAAATGTCCAACGATAAAGAACCAAAGGGACCTTCAAATGATGCAACATTTGGATGCGGAAATTTCATCATGACGTCCATTAGTTTTGATACTTAAGGCAATTTTCATATTTGGAACTTTTCAATATTTGTCACTCAAGAACATTTTAAATACAAATCTTTACTTATATTTTACGATCATTAAATTGTCCAAAACATATGATCTTTTTTATAATTAAGTTAATATGAATTTCTTGCAGCCCTTTGGGCTTTTTTTCATGGTTAATATAGTAATTTACCAGAAATAGTATATTGTGCAACAAGAGGTTAAAGACCCTTCCCTCAAGTGAGAGTTTAAAGAGGAGTTTGATTTAAAATTATTAAACGCCATTAATGGTTCAATGCTAAATTAAATTTTAATGTACTATTCAGATTAGTGTAAATGATAAATTCTTGAATGGTACATACAATTGTTTCATATATAAAAACTGGTTATTATTCAATATCTCATTGGGAAATTGTACTATGTTATCTTCTTCTTTTTTTTTAACTACAACCGACCATTAATATTAGATATCTCATTATTAATTAATAATTGTTATATGTAATAAATATATTATTAATTAATTATTAATACATATCCTGTGTTATTATTATGATAGAAATACCGGTTTTAGTCACAATTTATCTTAATTTTAGGTGTGATATAAAAATTTAATACTTCATCATGAATAACAAGTTTAATGCATAAAGTGACGTCATTATAAAAAATGCCTTTGCTGTTTTTAAATAATTCAATCTTAACAAAACAACGTGTAAACAGCTTAACAAAACAGCAT
This sequence comes from Leptoteleia sp. ZL-2020, assembly GCA_022817305.1. Classification (NCBI taxonomy): domain Eukaryota; kingdom Metazoa; phylum Arthropoda; class Insecta; order Hymenoptera; family Scelionidae; genus Leptoteleia; species Leptoteleia sp. ZL-2020. The sequence goes on along the minus strand of JABFPN010002768.1, from coordinate 9,853 downwards.
AAAACATTTCAAATTTAAAGTTTTTCGTCCAAAAATAAAAAAAAAATAAAAAAAAATAAAGGAAAAATAAAGAACATTATAATAAGGAGCACACTAAAAATAAGTAATCTCGCAAAAATTTTGAAATTCAATTTATTACACCATATATATTACACATCTTCTCTGATATATTGATAATCATAAGTCTTAAGATGGAACAACATGAATCTATATTTGTTTCCACTTTTTTTAAGTTCTTAATTTCTTATTGGGGGGGTATTTGCACTTGCAACCAACTTTAGGCGTGACGAAATGAAATTCAGAGTGATACCAAGGGTACTTATCATAGCTTTCTGTGCACTGCTCTGAGCAGTGCTTAAATTGTTCACATTGGTTAGTATTCTTTTTTTTATTATTAGTTAATTTTAAAGGAATGAACCAATGAGAACAATTTGAGCCATCTTCAAAGCTAAGATAAGCATCCAATAACTTTCAAGTACTATCATGACAACGTTTGTTTATATTTACGAAAATGAATCTAATTGCGGCCATTTAAAAGACCTGTATCAAAACTGTCCATTTAATTTCGTCTATAATGTCAATTTCTGTGTAAATTTTGCTAAATTAATATTCTATTTCCAAGTTATTTCTATGTAAACAAATAATTGCCATAATAAGACCACTACTGGGTCAACCGTGTCAACAATCACAACAAAATTCATTGAAAAAAATTTAATCTAAAATTTTAATTACCGATTGCGATGTGAAATTATTTATTAAGTATTAGATTGCGGCAATTATATACAAAGAAACAAGATTGCAACAATTATTTGTACAAAAATATCACTATAAATAGAATATTAATTTAAATGAGCACACGCTCAGAAAAAAAGAACTACAAAAAAATACGCCAGATAAACTCGTGTGATTTTAATAAGTACCGTTCGACTCTAATAAAATGTATTGCAATCATTATTATCATTCAATTTCAAGCACATTCGATTAAATTTGCATAATTCTTTCCACGTCCGGCGTTTGCTATAAAGTTTAGGATTATTTACATTATAAACGAAATTAAATCTAGTTTTTATATACAGTCGACTTCCACACATTTGCCATTCACTTATTTTCTCTTCCACACATTTTCTGCTTTTTCTTTCACACATTTGCTGTTTACGGACTGGAACTGCCAATCAGTTTCTGCCAACCTTTTATTTCAACCAATCAGTTTCTTCATCGGAACAGAAAATGTGTGAATGTTTCCGGTCCCGAAAACAGCAAATGTGTGGAAGTCGACTGTACGTATATATTTAATTTAAGTCCAAATCAGTCTCTTAATTATCAAGCAACATTACGCTTGGATGATAACATTAAATTTACTAACCGTATTACTTTTGGCCATTTTTCATCCAATATTTTTTAACAAAATATGAAAGACAATTATTTTAGCGTTGTTTCAATACTAAACATTTTAAACTGAAAACGAATATTATATTAATGGAATGTTTTCTACATATGCATGCTTTTGCGAAGAAGAAATTGAGGACATTTAATTGTCAGAGCTTCAAACCTTTTTTGCAAATGTTACGCAATGGTAAATTAAAGTATTATTTACCTGGCAAAGTTTAATAAATATATAATAAAGATTAATGCTCAGAATGTTCCGCGCAAAATTGTCTTGGATAAGTAAATCTGACATTAAGCTGAAAATAATTAGCATTAAACTGTCATAAATATTATTATTATAATAATAATGATGATGATGATGATGACGATGATGATGATGATGACGATGATAATGATAAGGATGATAATAACTTACCTGATAGAATAACGTGCAGATTAAAAACGTTCATAAGATGAATTGATCTGTTAAAACAATTTACACGTGTCTGAAAAATATATAAATGTATTTTTATAGACATCATAACTTGATGGTGGAAATGCTAACAAATTTTGTCCAAGTATATGATCAGATATGGAAATGAAGACATGTACTTTTCCTATTAAAAGAAAGCAAAAATTATATCATTAAAATACCCTGACTTATATCTGAAACATAGTTAAAACTGACTTGCTGTGCTCCTTTTATCAGTGTAATAGTACCGAATTTGTTGACAGTTTGTCCTACTTCAACTTGGAAATCTTTAACAGCTTTTTTGAACATTTTTCTAATTTTTTTTTTATTTTTTTTTAATTTTTTATATTTTTTTAATTAATTTTTGATGCAGATTTAATTCTCATATTAATCACAGAATATCTTTTTAATTGTTTTTAATAATCACCTGGTAAGCCGGCTTTTTAAAAAAACGGTTTAAATATAGTTATAATTGAGCATCGACATACATATTGTAAAAAGAAAAAAACTAATATATATGTATAAACAACAATGCCGTGGCTATTGTGAAGCGGTGAAAATAATAGATTCGTTTATGATAATAACATTGCATAATCAGATTTGCTTTTAATTGGAAATTTAATGGACGTTCTTAATTTCGCTTATAAATACTGGTGCGCGGATAATTTTGAGAGTCAGTTTACAAAATGCTATTCTGCGGTAGATGCTTTAGAAGTTACTTTGGCGCCGAGTGTTATAGATGTATACCTGAGCCAGAAAAGTAGATATACATTTTGAAATAAATAAAATAATTGTTCTTTCTTCAATTTCGATAAAAGTGCTCGCGTTTCTATGTTCTGCTTGTTTTAAAGTTTAAAGATTGTTTGTGTTAAATTTATTGATAAAGTTGCATACTTTTAACTTGTCTTTGCTTTTACCACACCGAGACAAAATTATGTGAAAAATTGCAATAGTTTACAACAAAGGAACATTATAAAAAGTGACTTATATATATTTTGTTACTGTAGCTATTATTAAAAATTATTGAACTACACAAATTTGTATTAAATCAATGTCATATTTCTAAAATTCTTAGCAATTCATTTTTGAATCTTTTAAAGTGTAAGTTTCAATATAGATTTGTGTATTTGAATAATTTTTAATAATTTCTCGTTTACTGGGTGTAATAGTCTGCTTAGTTTGCCATATAGTGAAATAATTTTAATATTTTTTCCCATAAATTAATAGGGAAACTTGTATCTGTCAGGCTCGAAGATTCTTTTGTTGTAAAATATAGTAATTTTTCAACATAAATTTTTCTCCATGTTCAGACTTTTCTGAGTGAGAATATAACTTTTACTATACAAACAATTGTAACTTTTTAGAAATCCTGGCTGTTTCGATAGACTGAAACTTGTGTCTAACAAAATGTGGCCAAATATTAGAAATTCGTATGTATAAATTTTTTAAATTATATTTCCATTCCGTGTGAAAAACATACAGTGCGCGTTTCAGAAATATTGTATTTCAATGAGGAAAATTCCTATTACCGAGTGTTTGCGAATTCATTCGTGTGAAAGTTTGGCATCGTTGCTTTTAATTATATCCTCGTGGAAAAGAATGCAGAAAAATGTTGAAAAACTGCTAAAATTGGGACTTTTCAGCATTTTTCAGTATTCTTTTCCATAAAGGCACACAATTTTGAATTAAGAGTGCATGACAAATATGTATAACAAAATACACCGTTGCCACATTTGTACACAAAGGAATTCTCCAAGTACTCTTGAAATAAGGTCTCAAGTCTTTTACTGAATTAAGAAACTCATTAATGACATTTAAAAATTGACATATTTTGCTTAAAAAGTATTATAAATAAGAGCAAGGGCAAAGTAATAACTAATAAACAATAATTATTTCATTTGAAAGGACGTAACATTGAAATCAATCGCTGAACAAAGCAACGATTGTTCACGTTTTGTATTATACATTTTTTTTGATTTTTTTTTAAATCAAATTAACTTAAATTAATCACGCGGTGTCTACGTGATCGATTTGTCATTAATAACAGATAATACAAAAAAGTAACTACAAATTCGTTCACTTGGCTTTATTTCAATCAGACGTTACTACATACATTTCCGAGCCATATTTATAAGTCTTTCATCGAGAAGCGTAACGTACTGACTCGCTATAGGTACACGGCTCGAGCAATAAACTCGCATTTGAAAAGTTTAAGACTCAACAACAGTGCTCTTTTCGATTGCAATTAAAAACAAAGGACCTTTGCGGTTTGTTCCTTAATTTAATTTCGATTGCATTTACCCTTGTATCACTTTTAATTGGGATGATTGTTTTCAATAATTGGATTTGAAATAAAATTAAATTCTTTAATAAACATGATTAAAATTTTTGTTTTAAATGCAAACGAATTAATTAAGTGTACGCGGAACAATGATCGTGTTGTACATAAAAATAATGATAAACAGAATCGCGAAAATTCCATTGTCTGTCGCAAATCGAATGGTACGTTTCGTATAAAATATATCAAAATACATGACTCAGTCGTTCGTGCTTATTCACTTCTCATTTCTTTTCAATCGAGAACAACGTTTTCCTTAATGGAAACGAAAACTTATCAACGAAGTGGGTTACAAAGTGAAGTTGCCATTGATCGATTCAAAAAGTTTAACGATAAATAAATAAATTTACAAATATAACAAATCGAATCGCACCGGTTCTGATGTTGAAATTAAATGGAACTGACGAATAACTTATTCCAAATATGAAAGGCAAATAGTCTTTGCTTTTATCATATATATATATATATAATTAATTTTTCATGCGCTTTATTTCTTACTATCATTGAATTTCTTTTTCACTGACTTTTGAAACTAGAAATTCGAGAACGAGAAATAAGTTTAAGTTTTAAATTATGTAATTTTTAATCTAAAAATGGAATGTTTGGTAGCAATAAAAGTACACTCAACTCTGGATATGGCGTATCCGACTATAGCTACACTTTATTCTACAGTTCCATTGAACTTACCTTGGGAGGGGTAAAACTTTGTACACATTTGTATATACTAAAATTTGCAATTGACCGTAATGATTAACGTCATTCGAGGGTGGCAACTCATTTTGTAACATTTTTTTTTTTATAAAAATGTGCAGCATTCTCTTCTTCAACGAAGAAAATTTGTCTGCAAACCTAATTGTTAGCACGTTAAAAGCGTGAAACGTAATCGTAATTTGTTTTATTGTTTGTAGGCAAAAGCATCGACGTTAGGTTTTAAATACCTTGTTGGCTTTGAATGATATTTCGTCGTTATTAAAACCAACAACTGACGGATTGTTTTTTAAAGAGGTAGTTGACAAAACTTGAAAATGCACGAGCACAAATTAATGCTTCCTACCGCCACGTCTCTTCATAGATGATGTGCATTGTGGACAGTACCATTTTCCTTTCGGAGGCGCCGTTATGCCCACGCATGGATAATGAAACCACTCGAATGGGCACTGGAAAAGACATTAATTTCATTAATACAATTAGCCGGATGAAATTTTGTTTTGAAATTTTAACGCAACTACCGAAATACTAATATTTCAACGTCTTGTTTCTCTACGTAAAAGGCATATCTTGTAATTTAAATAAATTATGAAATAGTTTGTAAGTTGCTATTCATTGTTAGAAATTAAGGAAATAAATTTACAATTTTTACAAAATTTGTGTCGAATTTCTTCAATTATTCGATTCAAAAATGTGTAATAATACAAAATAAGTTAATATTTTGTTGAAAAGTCGAATAATTGCGTTAATATTTTGTTGATGATTAATAAAAAAATATAAAATTGGGTTAAAATAATGAATTACATCGGAATTATCACAAGCGACCATGTCTCCATAAGATACTTGATTGCAAATACAATATCGTGGTTCGTGTGGGTCAACTGGCCAATCTGGGTTTTCCGTATCCATTACTGTAGTACTAGCTGTTACAGTAGATGGAGTTGTTGGTTGCTGGACAGCTGTAGTTATTACAGCTGTGCTTGGTACAGTTGCCGTTACTTTTCTGAAAATAATATCAATCAAATATGTAATGAAAATGTTTAAACATTTATTTTCAGTTTAGATTAGCTCAGAATGTTTTCAATATTTAGATAAATTAAAATGATCGAATACTTTTTGTGTTTCTTCGTTGTTTCTTGTATAGCTGCAATGGCAGTTTGAGCAGCACCGGCAAGCTCTTTACTAAATTCAGCCGCGTGAACACCGCCTGTATTAATGGCTTCGTAACTAGCCTTCAAACTTGCGGTTCTTCTGCCTTGTTGCATTTGCTGTGTCGCTGCTATTGCTTGCGATGCTGCCGCGGCAATTGCATTTCCACCTGCATATAAATCAGAATTAACATTTTGTTTCCTTCACAATTTATCAATATTTTGTTAATAGATGAAATTTTAACTAGATTCATAGATACTTTTTCCATGAGTATAGAAAATATTTATAAATAATTTCATTTGCAACATAAATTGGAAATATTTTTGCAATATTTAATGTCTAAGTAAATAGTAATGAAAAAAATTCATTAATACGTATGATATTTGAACCTGCTCCAATGTGACCCAAATTGTAACTAACTGGCCCAACAGAATTTGCTATTGGGGCCTGTGGAGGTGGTATACTTGGAGTGGTTATAATTGGCCCGGAATTCGCAGAAGCGGGCCGAGATTCAGGAAGACTTTGAGGAAGTTTTTCTATAGCTATCCTCTTTTCTACCGAAGCCGACGAAGCGTTTGAATCTCTTCGCTTTTCCGACCGCGCTGTACAAGATTTAATATTTAATATATCATAAATTAACTTTTAAATTAAATTCTAAATGAAATTCCAAATTGATACTTACAATGACTATGATTATCACGAGATCTACTAGATGTAAAACTATAACGATTTTCTTTTTGACTGCTATTCGTGGGCGGCTGGTCGAGTTCAAGCGATCTTTTCTCTAAAATCTCTGTGATACCCTTGTTATCCGCCTCCAACTCCATTTTAAACTTATGGAGTTCTTGGTCCAATCGCCTTAAGTACCTATCTACTAAGTCGTACATTTGATTTGCCAGATGCACCTTTTCGTCCGCGTCCTCTAATGTCTTATAATATTCCTTCCTTATGTTCTCGTACTCCACGTCTCGTTCGTTTTGCTTCAATTTCTTAGCATTTGAAAAAAACATCTTAACTTTGTTTTCAAGGCTATCCATTGAATCTGTAATTTTAAGATAGAATGAAATACGCTGCGCAATCACGACTTAGCTAATATAAAGAAATAAGTTACTTAACATATTTTATTTTTTATTTTACATTTAAAGAAAGAAATTATATATTGGCTAAATTTTTGTCAGAAAAAAGAGGAACATTTTTAAGTAGTTCAAATGGTATCTATAAGATTTTTCCATAGCATAGTAAACTATTAGTTATTCTTGACTCATCTGCTTTTTTGTATACAAGATTTAATTGATCATAATATATGACAATAAAAAGATGGCAAAATTGTTATATATTATGTTGATTGTTATGTGAGTAATTTAGAACGATTACTCGTATTATATATTTTTTATAAATGAAAGATACGCTTATCCTTTAAGAACAATCAAAAAGATAAAGATATAGCAATGCTTAATTCTACGACATAAACAAAACCGTAACAATACTACATATATATTCAAAATAAATCATTATTATATAATCTCATTTACTAATAGTTTTTTGTTATCAATTAATAGTTTTATTTATTAATCTATACATTCACTGAATTCCTATAAAATGGAATCCTCAAAAATAATACTTTTTTCTTAAAAAAAAAAAAAAAATAGAAATAAAAAAATTTGAGAATTTTTATTTAAAAGCAATATTTTAAATAAGTTATAAGATATACGATAAATATCGCATGATTTATTTAATTTAACAAATTAATTATTTTCACGGAAATATTGTTTAATAATTGTAACATTTTATGGGAATATATTGTCATATGCATTATATTTACATTTAAATATATTTTCTGATGTGGGAAGAATATTTTTGAATTACTTTAGTTAAAAAAACCCAATAACAAATATTATTGGAATCTAAGACATTTAACAAATATTTGTTTATATTATATATTATTTATGTCAATTACACATTAATAAAACATTTATAATAAAAAAAAGGTGTCCTTAAAGTTTATTTTTTTTTTATTTAAAAAATTGTTGAAGATTGATTTGAATTAAGCATTGAAATATTTATCTAAATGAAAGTAAAAGTAAATAAATAAATTAAATCAATTTGAGCGTACTTTGTACACCTAAATCCATCTCTCTCATCTCGGTAAATCGATCGCGCAGCTCCTGAGGAAGGTGTTCGATCACTGCAAAAAAATAAGCACGAGGTCAGTCAAATATAACCTAAATACCGAGCGATCATTTTTGTTTGTTTACCAAACAATAATTGCCCCGCGATCAAAAAAAAACAATGACTAATTTCACGCGCCAAACCAATCGTGAATTTATTTTTAAAAACCAATTCAGAACAAACAGCAAAACAATAGTATAACCTCAAAAATGGACATCGTTGCTTTCCAATTCATCTATAAAAACGTCATTATTTTAAGGTGATACTGTTATTCGGGGTTCAAGGTGGACAAAGGATACAAGTTATTTCCGACTCATTTTCATGTTGAATACATTTTATTGAAAATTTGAGGTGCGAGCGGCGAGGAAGGAAAAAAAAGAGAGGTTAGTTTTTCGTTGGCACGTAATCAGCGCCCGCAGCTCCCGAGTACGAGTGTTACTCACTTTCGACATAATCTTCGAGGTAAAGCATCTTTTCAGCGTGTTTTCGAGCGCGCCGACACGTCAACTGCGAGGGACACGACGCGCGCTACAAAAACAACCCGAAACTCGAGGAAATTTTTGTGAAAATCCGCGGTACGCGAACGCTGCCGTGTCTAACTACCACTCGGTATTTTCTCGTCGTCTAATTGTCCCAATTATACTGTGAGCTTTGATATTTTCTTTATAAATCGACGCGCGCTTTCGACGGGCACAAGTAATTACAATTGCATTATTCGATTTTGGCCGTTTCCTCCCTAAAAAACCATTCATTTGAGGATTATTTTGAGAAATTCTGCGGATCATGGCCGCCATCATTGATTCGCTATAAGCGCGGCAAATTTCGAGCATTTGAATCTTTCTTCCTTGGGAAATTTTAATTGAATTTATTACTTGCTATTGTAATTTTTGATATTTATTTACAAAAAAATACTATTCACGGGTATATATTTATACTCTTATTATAATATATAATAAAATTATATAATATCATATAATATATATAATAATGAAAAAAAAATTCAACACTAACATAAAGGGCGTAATTATTGGATATAGTACCCCCCCCCCCAACCTAGGATTTTTTTTTTTGAAATCGATGTATTTTTTCGCGCTGATTACGAATCCGCAAAAATTGGAGCGCGGAACCTGGCCGTTCAAAAGTTATTGGCCAAAAATGGGCCAAAATGGCACTTTTTCTCAAATATCTTTTCTTATATAAATTATATCGAAATTCTGCCCAGGCTATCGTATTCAGCGCGAAAAAATACACAGAAAACATGTATAATAACATTTGGAAGTCGGGGGTTTATCACCTTGCAGATGATTTTAATAGTCCTTGAGAGTGCGTCGGGGTTGAGTTGGGAGTGCAAATTTTTGACCATATCTCGCAAAATATCAATTTTAGAGATATGCTCCAAAGGACGAAAAGTACTTCTAACGATGTCCTGGACCTGTATCGTTAGTTTAGTTAGATTTTAAAAAAAATGGATTTACCCATTTTTTTCAACTTTTAAGGATTTTTATTTTATTAAAATCTAACGAATCTAACAACACAGGTCGAGGACATCATTGGAAGTAATTTTGGTCCTTTGGAGCATATCTCTAAAGTTGATATTTTGCAAGTTATAGGAGAAAATGTGCACTCCAAAATCAACCCCGACGCACTACGAA
>JABFPN010002767.1:0-20733 GCA_022817305.1 Leptoteleia sp. ZL-2020 | reverse complement strand
GGGTACAATCCCGCAGATGCTGTCGCTTGTTTCTTACACGTCCGGCCAGTGCCGGACTTGGTTATCGCGATGCAAAGTTTAATTCGGGACTAACCGATGTTCCCGTTATCGGGAAAACTGGACGGAAAGTTGTTTATCGTGTCGCCAATGACTCCGAGGAAACGATTATGATTTAAATGGATAAGAAATCTATTTAATTCTCTCCTGAAAAAGTCAACATATATGTGGCATATATGTTGACACATATGTGGTGTGTATGTTGTCATATATGTGGTACGTATGTTGCCAAATTTGTGGCATGTATGTTGCGATATATGTGGCATATAATGCCATATATGTTGCTATATATGTGGGTTATATGTTGCTATGTATGTGGCATATATGTTGGCATGTATGTGGCACATTTGTTGTCATATATGTGCCATATTTGTAGTCATGTATGTGGCATGTATGTTGCGATATATGTGACATATATGTTGCGATATATGTGGCATATATGTGGCATATAATGCCATATAAGTTGTTACATATGTGACATAAATGTTGGCATATATAGTACCTTATACGTGACATATATTTGATACCATATATGTGCCATATTTGATGCCATATATGTACCATATTTGATGCCATATATGTGTCATATTTGATGCCATATATGTGGCATATTTGTTGTCATATATGTGGATTATTTGTTGCAACATATGTGGCATATATGTTGCCATATATGTGGCATATTTGTTGCTACATGTGTGACATATGTTGTCATATATATGGAATTATGTTGCCATATATGTGGCATATAGTGTGCCTCATATACGTGGCATATATGTGGCATATTTATTGTCATATATATGGCATAGTTGTTGTTATATAAATGCCAAATTTATTGCCATATATATGGAATGTATGTTGCCATATATGTTAATCCTCCACATATATGTTAATCAACATATATATCTGTATATCAACTAAGTAAAGAATGAAAATATAAGAAATGACGCGAGCTTGATCATTAAATGCGCGAGATCTGTTCAGATTCGACCTCAATTTTCGCGTCCGATATCAACTTCGGAGTCCGACCGTGCGACGCAGCTCGCGTTTGCACGTTTATCTCGCGATACCCCCGCGATGAATATTCAATTATTTGGAAACATTAATTTCATATTCATTGTGATTTTTATCGGGTGTAAATTGCATATCGAACCGGCGCGCCATCTATTCTCCGTCAATTTCTTTAACGAGGAACGCGCTATCAGCGCCATCTAGGTCGCAGTCAATTAATATTAAACCTTTTCTTTTTTTTTTCGCCGGCACCTCTGCAATACTGCCGCGGAGCCTTTTTTACATATTTAAATTAACGAAACAGAAAGAAAGCGCGGATTTCTCAGTGTCCGCGACGGCACTTTACGGAAATTAACATTTCTGACCTCCTATACAAATACTGGAAATTAAAGTTTTCCAGGGGAGGTGGCTGGACTGACGTCAGGCCATCATTCCCCGTCAGAAAGTTGTAATTTCCGGTTTATGTAACGGGTTGTTAACTTTATGGATATGATTTTTTTTCTGTAAACATGACTAAATGAATTACAGCGCCCCCTATAAATGGGCGAATGTAGCGATATTTGTCTCTAAGTTTTGTAAATTTCTTAAAATAACGTGGAACTGAAAATTAATAGTTTTTAAAAATCATGGAACTGAAGAATAAAATGTTTTTAAAATTGGATTATATATGGAACAGATATGGAACATATATGAGATATATATGGAAGAGATTTGGGGTTTATATGGAGAGTATATATGTATAGATATGGGACATACATGGGATCAAACATTTGATTTATAATTTCATTCAACGTTTCGTAACACCTGAAGTTGGCTCCAAGTGCAATTACACTTCCATTATACTTGAAACATACAAATGTGTAGCTGATTAAAACGTTAATGCGAATCCGGATTAGATGATGCAAATTGGAAAGCTATTTGGCAAATCTGCATGTCAAAAGAGGAGCTACCTTTAGGTACCTATTTATCATTACTTAAAAGGAACCTGCTGTAAATTAATTTATGAATATAAAAGCGTAAGAAAAATGTCTAAATCAAAGTGCAGCCCTTAATTAAAGATAATGCAACGGCAGTATGGAGTACGGCCGAATTTCCCCTACAAATATAGCTGTACATTTAATAAATATCCCTCTGTGTGCGTAATGTCATTGAATTACAGATAGGTAATTCATGTTAACGACGTTTCTATGCCTTTGTCGACATCAAACGCCCTCAAAATTGGACGATGAAATCTTCATTGTGATATCTCTTCGATTTTCAAGGTTCAGATATTCAATATAATGATCACACCAATCAAATTTCAACTCGCCATATTGGTATTTTGGCATGAATAAATTGAAAAATAAGAGAATAATACCTTAAGTATATTATAACAAATTCTAAATCGTCGTAAAGAAATTTTAAAACGATATTAAAAATCCCTTTCCATTCCCTATTCATTACTTAAACCTTATTTCAACCTTGTTTCAACTTTGTTTCAACTTGCTTTAGTTTCAACTCATTCACTTCCCTAGAACAAATTATATTTTTATTTGCCAAAAATATTATTTTCCCTAGAACATACTTTATTTCAACGTCATATCAACGTATATATAACGTTTCACCAACCTCAATGCGACATGCACGCCACATATATGTTAATTTTTATATAATTCATGTTTAAAATATGACGCAACAATTTTGCAGTCACGTGTACAGCATATAAACTCAAAGTGATCGCAGCGCCATCTTTGTTTGAACCAAATACCGTCGATTTTTCAAAGAACCCACTGTACTGAAGTTTGTTTTGTCGCAACAGTTACAGATTTCGCCAACGAGCTGGGCATCGCGATGAAGACCCACTCGGAGAACGTGCGCCGCCTGGTGGACGATTTTCGGAGCCGATCGGCGGAGCCGCGCAGCGACGGCGGCAGTTTGCGCCGGGCCTGGGAGGCCCTGCTGCGGCAGGTCGAGGCGGACGCGGCGGCCCACCACGATCTCGCGGCCGTCCTCCAACACCAATTGTCCAGGCCGACGGTGGAGGCGAGCTTCCGCTGGAAAGTTCAGTCGAGAAAGGTCAGCATCGATCGCGCCGGTGTCACTGAACGCTAAGTGCCACGGGCGCGCGAAACAAAAGCCCCGCTAGTCGACCCGATGAAAACGGCACGTTTCGGCCGCGCTTTTATATGTATATATTTGTCAACAGTACGTATCTAACCTTTTCGGTCCCATGCTATAAAGGGAGTAAAAAAAGGAAGTAAAAAATTGTTATATATTGCGAGGGAATCACATTTTTATGACGACTGTATTTTTTACTGTTAAAATGTAAGGGAATTGCCACGCCTCTACGATGTTGTAGTGTACGACGATACTAGAACGTTCCAGTCTACGAATCTACGTTCGTTAGAACGTTCTGGTATCGTCGTACACTGTTAAATATGTATTTTGTATCATTAAAATGTAAGGGAATCATAACGCCCCCATGATATTGCAGTGTACGACGATACTAGAACATTCCACATTACGAATCTACGTTCGTTAGAACGTTCTGGTATCGTCGTACACTACTAGATATGTATTTTGTATCATGAAAATGTAAGGAATCGCCACGCCCGATGATATGGCAGTGTACGACGATATTAGAACCTTCCAGTCTACGAATCTACGTCCATTAGAACGTTCTGGTATCGTCGTACGCTGCTAAATATTTATTTTGTATCATTAAAGTCCAAGGGAATCGCCATGCTCCCACGATCTAACAGTATACGACGATACCAGAACGTTCTAATCTATGAAACTAGTTTATTAGCAATGTACGACGATACCAGAACGTTCTAACAAACAGATTCGTGGAATAGAAGGTTCTGGTATCGTAGTACACTGTTAGATCGTAGGGACGTTGCGATTCCCTCCCATTTTAATAATACAAAATACATATCTGAATATATAAATAAAATATCTAAATAATAACGTTCTAATTTACGAAGATATACGTTGTATTTTTGATTCGAAACAACATTAATGGAACTTCCCAAGAATAATACTGGGACTGAAAAGACTAAGGAACCCCAGACTTTTGTCAGATATCACGTGACGTAGGTGACTGGAGCTTTCGGTTGAAATTGAAGTCGGGACACGTATGGCGAGTCGCGAGTTTGATGGATGCGAGCGGCATTTGAAAAATGCAAGCGGTATTGGAGTCGACGTGGAAAAGTAGTGGGTATTTTAATAAGAATCTGAATTCATAATCGGGCAAAGGTCGGTGATTTGTCGGGATTTTTTTTTCCCTTTCAAGGAATTGAAATGTACTTATCAAGAAAAGAGGCAAGTTTTGAGTTTGAATTAGCATTGATTACAGTCGAGGAAGCTTGACTGTTAATTGAATTTTCTTAATTTCGATTTAACGTTGAAGATTGGCGGGAGGAGGGGAAATTTAACTTGGAATTAATCTCGCGGCGAATAGCAAAGCAAAGTTGAAATAAAGCCGAGTCAGGGGCGAAAAGAACACAGTGTTACAATTTTATGATAATCAATAATACGAGTGGATTGTGCATGGGATATCCATTTCTGTAAACTCTAATGTTTATTCGAATATTAAATTGTTTAGAATCGATTTCGGAATCATGTGTTCTAAAACAATGAAGGATTTTTTTAATTTTTCATATTTGATAACCTAGACAAACTTAGATAGTATATTATGTTAGGATAACGTATCATTTTGTCAACAATATTGTTTGAAATCAGATAAAAAGTGGAAAACATAAGATATTTAATTATTAATATTGACTTTAATATTATGAAATGAGTTTTGGAACACATTTACCTAGATAGGTGTAGCTTTCAAATCCTGTTAAAAAAATCTAGCTGGGATCCTACATAGGAAATCAGCTAGTTTCCTAGGTAGGTTCCTAAATAGTCATAGGATTTTGTCTAGTTTCCTAGCTAAGGTCCTAGGTATCTCATCCTAAATTCCGACCTAGGACCCCAGCTAGGAAACTAAGCAAGTTCCTATAACTACCTAGGAATCTATCTAGGAACCTATCTAGGAAACTGGATGATATCCTATTTGGGATATTCTAACTAGGGTCCTAGGTTGAAAACTAGTTGATCTCTGATCCTAAATTCCGACCTAGGACCCCAGCTAGGAAACTAGCTGATTTCCGGTGCCAAATTACTATGTATCCTATCTAAATTCCTATGGATCCTAAGAAACTATGGATCCCACCTAAATTCCTTTAACAGTGAAAGCATTGGGTGTATATACCTACATTTTCCTAACAATATCAACTATTTTTACCATTACTTTTCTTTTCCGGGTATATTAATCAGTATTAACCATCATCCGCATTTGCGATCACTGGATCAGAAAGGCCGAAGGGAAAATAATAACCAGCGCCCCCTACCCAACGAGCGTAGCTAGCCGGTGGCACGCGCGACGACCTAAATCTGGAATGATCCGCTTTGCGCGCCCCCTTATATCGCGTAATTTAATTCCGACGATTGGTTCGCAGGTGTTCACCAGCCGGGAGGCGTACGAGCAAGTGGTCGCCAAAACGGAGGAGAAGCTGCAGAGGGCGCGGGCGGAGTACAAGAGGGCGTACGCGGCCCTGCTGACCAGCGACGGAACCAACGAGACGGAACTGAAGCACGCGTATTTGGAAGCCCACAACGCGTACGTGCTCCAATTGAGGGCGACGAACGCGATTGCCGAACAGTACCAGAGCCACTGCCTGCCGGGTTTGCTGTCCGAGATCAGCGAGGTTTACGAGGAGCTGTGCGGTTTGGCTTGCAAATGCGTCACGGGGGTCGCCGACGCGACCGGGGAACGTGCCGCGGAACAGGCCAAGCGTTACCAGGACACGGCCGCGGAGGCGCAGCAGATCGTTAGCCCGCAGAGAGATTTGCAGGTTGATTGCTATTGCTTTACCCCCAACCCCTTTTTTGGGAAAGTTTATCCATGTAAAAATCAACGTATATGTCGCACATATGTTGCGTATAGAATTTGCGTATATCATTTGCACCGCTTAGAAGTTCCATTCTGGAGATTGAATGTCCCAAACTGGAAAAGAAAGACCATTAAGAACTATTAGGACATTAATGAGCAGCCGTTTGTACTATATAGAAAAAATTACCGTGTTTTTCAATACTTTATTCACCTTAAGATTAAAATGTATTGGTATCCCTGCGGACTACCAACATATTTCATTTTTACTGTGAGTAAAATATCGTACTCAACGAGGAAAAAAAGTGGTTTTAGGTTGGTAACTCTTCTCCTTTGGCCAGGGTTACCAACTTAAAACCACTTTTTTCCTCATGAAGTAATATACTATTGGTATTTTACCATGATTGAGATAACTGCCTGTAACATAAGTATAATTTTGGGTTATAGTAACTATATAAATATCGTGGTAATAACTATATCATTTAGTTAAATTTATAAGAAAATATCTTTCCTTTCATATCTTTCTCTCCATTTTTATCTTAATTATTTTTTCGCTTCTATATCATTATTGTTTTTATTTTTTCATTTGAGAGGAGTTTTTTATTTCGCTCTGTAACTTCGTAAAAGCCCATTATAATTGTTATTGAAAATAAAAGCAAAAAAAAAAAATGAAACAAATGGAAAAGCTCGAAGTAAAATTTATGTCCTGGGTAACCAGTACATTTGAAGCATGAAATTTAATCGAATCAGTCCAGAGTGACGTTCCGCGCGGTTATAAAAAGTTCATATACAATTGAAACTATCTTAATTAATTGAAATTAAATATTGTAAAAGCAACATCGCGATATCTCCGCGAAAGTAATTTAATTACCGTTCAGTCAATAAGGCTACCAAAATAAACAAAGCGATGTAACCGGCGCAACTGGCTAGCAATAATTAGACAATTTATAACGAATCCAAAGAAAGGGAGAATTTTTTAAAGTTTCCAAACTCCGCACTTTTGTTTTATTGTTATTGGAAAATTAAATTATTCGACGTTTCAAAATCAAGAAATTACAAGGCAAACATCCCTCCTTCCGTGGAGAGATGAAGAAAAAAAAAGGTGAAATTAAAGTTCGCCATTGCAACTTGACTTAACGTTATAATTGAGGAAAATTCCAATTCGGACTAATGTTAAATTTTAATTACAAAATGACTGTAATTGACTTCGCGTTTATTAACTTCTCTTTATGTTCGGTGAATGTTCAGGATCAAAGTGGGCAACAGGCGTCTTCCAATCGTACATTAATTAATCGGAAAGTTATTTTTCTTCTCCCTTTTTTTATGAGAAAAGCTCGAAGGAATTATTGCAAATATTAAATATAATAAAATAGCAAATTGTTTTTAAAAAGGGACAACAAAATAGTGTTAGCTTTGCTCAAAAGCATTAACTTACACCGCAGCCACATCAGCGTGCTGATTCAATATTTATATTTATATTTACTTTCAAGTTAACCGCCAAATCAGCTTGTTAGTTTATCTAAAATGATAATTTGTATAAAGATCATTAGAGTATTTGATGAAAATATTTATGCTTTGTACATAACAAACACTTTATCGGTCTGATCAGTATCATTTTTAACAACTATTTAACGGAAAATAGTTCAGAATTAAAATCAGAAATAAATACTTATTCAGAATTTTCACTAGCAATATTGTTACAACATTAAAATTCCTATTCAGTTAACAGTAAAGTCTCGTTTTTTCAGTTAAACGTGCTTAAATCGCTTTATTTTCGCATATTTTGAACCGCACAATGTTGATAAAACTTTATAGCAGTACAAAATGTTGCCAGATAATAATAACGTATCTTACTTTTCTTGCGTGTGCAAATAATGTTGGAAAACTGTTCTCAGTGAACATCAATGTAAAGTATTTATATTAAAATAATAATAATTATTATCATACAAATGATATTGATGAAATTACGTAAAATAATTGAGTATAAATATTTGCCATCAGACAAGCGTGGAATATAAATTTTTCGTTCGATTTCGTTTGAATGTTTAATGACGTAACAATAATGTTGGGCGAGTACCGTCCGTGCCAAAACGTAAATTATGCCTCATTCGTCATCTCTAGTGATATTTAAGTGCGATGACGTCATCGGCCGCCGACAATTTACGGTATATATATAATATATGTAACTCTCCGCGGATAATAGAAGGGGTGTCGAAACTCACATTAAAAATAATATCGTCATTCGTCTCGAATGTTTCGGTTTAATAAGTTTACGCGGGTACAACATCCGGCAATCTTGCGAGAATAATCGAAATGGATGGATTGTGTTTTAGTTGGAGTGGCAAAACGTTGCACGCGCGATAGCGCAATGATATTACAGGGAAATCTGTTGTTTTCTATAATATTTGAACGCTGATTTATTAGTAGTTGCTACTGTATCTTATGATGGCTCAGAGATATGTGTGTAATTTATAGGATTCGTTATAGTATTGGGTGAAATTTGAAATATTTAAAAAAATAGTAGAGAAAAGTGTTGTTATTAAGGAATAGAACTCTTTGCTTCACAGTTATTAATGATGTATTTTATCGTAAACTTATACAGTTGATTAGAAATGTATGTCTCACTTCATAAGTATTTGTGAGTGAAGAAATTTAGTGAATGGTGACCAGTGAGTAGTGACTGGTGAGTGGTAATTTGTGAGTAATAACTAGTGAATGGTAATTAGTGAGTAGTAACTGGTGAGTAGTAACTGGTGAGTGGTAATTAGTGAGTAGTAACTGGTGAATGGTAATTAATGAGTAATAACTGGTGAATGATAATTAGTGAGTAGTAACTGGTGAATGATAATTAGTGAGTAGTAACTCAAACAACTGTGTTGGTAATTAGTGAATAGTAAGTAGTGATTAATGAGTAGTAATTACTGAATAATAATTGGTGATTAATAACTATAAGATAACTAGTTCTATCCTTCAATAACGACACTTTTCTCTAACATTTTCTTAAAATATTTTTCATAAATCCTACATAACTCAACAAATTCTATAAATTGACTCACATACTGACTTATAAACTATAATTACCAACTACTAATATATTTCTCACTACAAACACAAACATATTTCCATCACACATAACACATTTCAATTTACTCCCAGTCAAATTAATCCAATACCCCTCTTTAAACCGAGAAACCATCCGAACTAGGGCACTAAATAATAAAAAAAATTCGACAGTATACTTTGTAAAATTCTCCCCGGCCAGTCTGTTAAAGTTATTTGCCATTTGTTCCCAGAATTTGGCACGAAGATGATCCGCTAGGTTGGGCAAAAAGCGAGCTTCAGCATTGGACTTTAAAACAATCGATAGCACTGCTAAAATTGTTTGGCTTGTGCCGTAGAGTTACGTTATTTTCAAACCCGCATCGACATGTTTCCTTTTCATAATTAAAAGAATAATTACGCAGACGCGAGCGGGTAACGGGTAATAATGCTCGCGGTTTGACGGAAAGAAATTGAGGTAAAAACAAAAAAAAAAAAAAACCACCGAGAGTGGGTACTCGGGGCAAAGTTATTACATTGAAATTGGCCTTGACAAATTTCTTATGAGATAATCTAAATTTGAAATCAGGCGTGTTGGAGTATTGAAAATTGGTAAACTTGAAACACACACACACATATACATTTGTATATACATGTAAATATGTATATATAGCAGGAAGGCGAGAAGAGTGGATGATAAAGGAAAAAAAAAAGAAAAAGAAATTACCGTCACATTAAAGTTTATAGTCTCCTCATCAAGCCCGCTTTTCTTACGTACTTGCACATTAAGATGTTTTAACTGGTATATCGGCTCAACATTTTTTTTCTTTTTTTTTTTTTTGTTACCAAGGCCGTTTTATGAACAAACGTATCACCAGCAGTCATCTGTGTATAATTTTACAAGGTTTTGTCGACGAATTTCTATTGGCGCGTTAAAAATTGGGGATCTAATCAGTTTCGTGAATAAAATATTAATGAAACTTTGCTTTATTAACGCAAATCAATTAGATCTTATATAAGGATGTCGTTGAAAAGTGAAAATTAGTATTAAAAATAGTAAAAATAATCATAGACGGAAATAGAATGTTATATATGCAACATATGTGGAAGATATGTGAAAGATATGTGTATTGTATATGTGGCACATATATACTACATAAAAGTTTAGTTATATATATGTTACATATATGAGATGATATCTGTGGGTATATATAATACAGTATATATAATATAGTAACATATATATTGACATATATGTGCAGAGACACAATAAAGTATCAACTTATATATATATATATATATGGTTACCTATATGGGATATATATATGTTCATTTTTACATGGAACTTTTTAGTATTTTGAAATCCTAATTTCCCTTTTGGAAAAGAATGCTGAAAAATGCTGAAAAGCTGCTAAAAATCTGCCAAAAATTGGAACTTTTCAGCTCTTTTCAGCATTTTTTAGTATTTTTCAGCAAATTTCCACCAGGATTAGTATATAAAATATACTAATTAGTATATAAAAAAAATTTAACTAATATCAATAAGAAAAATAATTACATTTCCAAATGTCTTTGAATTGATATAAAACATAGTAATTTATGATATTTCCTTGTTCCCAGCTTGTAAATCAACTCTAAAAACAATTTTTTATTATTCTTCACGTTTGATTAGATCCTGGCCAGGAATCTGGCGGCAAATGCGCCCGCGCGCAAACCACCCCGACGACTGTTCGTGGCGCCGTCACCCCCCGACCAAATATCGGTGGACCGGCTCAATCAAGTCCCGGCACTTCGGGACGAATTGGTACCAACCGGGGCGAATAAACAGCAAATGATCGAGGACCTGCGTCGCGAGTCCGACAGTCTCACCCAAGAAATCACGCAGCTGCAGGAAGCCCTCAGCAGTCTCATTCGTTTGCAGCGCAAGTAAGCAACGAGAGGGGTGGAAATTTAATACCAATTTAGCAACAAGAGGAATGAAGATTTAATACCAAAGAAAAATGTTTGGTTGTGATAACCAGAAATTTGTTTCTATTTTAGTTGACCAACATATTTACACAGAGAGAAAAATTTTAAGAAAATTGACATTTTTCATTACAATTTGAGGACATAATGGTGAATGTTACAAAAATTACTATCAAAAATTGTAGAATGTATTCTGAAATTTGTAAAACTTAAGTGGAAAATTATAATATTTATATATTTTATAATTTGTGATTGTACTTATATAGATTTGTCCATTATGTCCTTAAAATACACAAAAAAGATTGCAATTTTTCACCCATTTTTCTCTCAATGTAGTTAAAATAACTAAATGTTAGTCAGAACATGTATTTTAGTTACTATAACTAAAAATAATTGTTATTGAAACAAAAAATTTGGTTCTTTTAACTGGATATCCTTAGCCAAACGATTCTAGTTATAGATCCTATATTTTTGTTCTCAGTGTACCCTTTAAATTCGAATTTCGATCCATTCCAAGTGTTCGCGTTTTTGACGCGTCCAAAATATTCCGCGCGTAATAATAAAAGAGTGAAAAAAAGCTCGTTGAAAGCGTCAATTTCGCTCCGTCGAAAAGGTACAACTTTCATAAAGGCGAACCCTTTTGTGTTTCAAAATGTTGTTACCTTGCGTCTTATTTTTCATTTTACTTTTAAATAAATGGAAATGTTGCTCGGTTGAGAAGTGACGCTTTCACTTTTTTTTGTATGTAAATTTAACATATTAATAAGTAACAAACGGGTTCACTCGCGAGAAAGGGGGAATTTTCATATATTTAAATTTTGTAGGGACAATTTTGAATTTTGATATGTAACATCGATTGTGTAATTATTTGCGACTGTTGTTGGATTGTTGAAAGATTATATAACAAGTTGATTAAATTATTACGTTCTTGCAAAATTCGACGTAATTATGTAATTAGTTTAAAAAAATTAGTGTTTAGTATTGTAATAATCATCATAAATCGAAGAAATATAAGATGATGGATAAAATTTTATGTACACTCGACGTCTACGCATTTCCTTTTATTGGAACCGGAAACTTCCACATATTTGCTTTTCCAGGGCAGAAGGTCACTTCTGAGATTTCATTGTTTTAAATCTTACTGACATTTGGCGGGCTTTGTGCTTTTTTCTCATTGGTCAGATTTCAGCAAATTTATGGAAGAAAAAGAAACAAATATGTGGAAGGGGAAATAAATGAAAAGCAAATGTATGGAAGTCGAGTGTAGATAGGCAGACAAATGAGTTTAAAAATATGTGAATAAATACACAAAAGTCGTAAAAATAGGACAGACCATTAGATAAAGAAATGGACTATTGGATAAATGGATGGATAAAAGAGAACAAAAAAAGATAATAAGGAAATTTATGAGGAATTCAACATTAAATGAATTAAATTTCATTTACCTTTAAAACAAAAATCCATTTAAAAATCAACCTATATATGACATATATGTCTCATATATGATTTGTACTACATAAATATTCCATATATGTTAACATATGCGCAACACATATGTCGTATATATAAATTTTTATCTGAGTTTATAACATTTTTTTATCGGAACTGCATAAATGCCGCGCGAATCTTTTTAAAATATGCAAATTTATTTTTAACTGTCCTCCGATCAATATTTAAGGCTTTGCCATTAAATTATTACGTACGGAAATTTTCGGGGTTACCGCCTTGCGAAATTAATAATCGTGAAAACAATGTTGATGTATTATCGCGAAACTAGGGTCGAGTACCATATAAACTTTACAATCTGTTTAGGGAGATTTATGTATACGATTGAGATTATTTAATGGATCGTAACGTAAAACGGTACTGATAATCAAATTTACTATTCACAGTCCCACGGGGGGTGGTGGGGGTAGGGCAATTATTACCGTCAATGTAACCGCGGAAACATAACATTCTGAATACTTATCCCGGAACTT
Organism: Leptoteleia sp. ZL-2020; assembly: GCA_022817305.1. Classification (NCBI taxonomy): domain Eukaryota; kingdom Metazoa; phylum Arthropoda; class Insecta; order Hymenoptera; family Scelionidae; genus Leptoteleia; species Leptoteleia sp. ZL-2020. The sequence continues at coordinate 7,764 of JABFPN010002767.1, read as the reverse complement.
TCGGCCCGATTATAATATTTGCATTCAACAAGTAAGCGGAAAAAAATTCGTTAAAAATCCAAAACTTTCCTACCCTCGATGCGAGGTGCGCGATTAACGTAGAAGAATTTTACAAAAGGGAATAACTCGAAACTTTTTCGCAATTAAATATCGATCCGCGCGCGAGGTAGCTTTAACTTTTTGTCGGTCAATCGAACATTGCACCGACTTCTTGCCACTGTGTGCGGCGTATTGTCACATGCAGCTTGTTTCGCTTGTATCATCGTTGCGGATATAAATTGGATATGCGGAGCTGAGCCGCGCTGTGTTGTTCCTTAAATAATTTTATCGGGCCGAAAGCAACGAGGTCAAACGAGTGGACGGTTTAGCTATGCAAAAATTATTTATTAAAATCCCATGTAAAAATCAACATATATGTCGCCATATATGTCGATTTTTGTCTGGTATAACATATGTCGTATATATGGAGCATATATGTATGGAGAGATATAGATATGGATACGTATGGAGCATATATGAGATTTTATATGGTGGAAATCATATATGTTATCCCATGTAGAAATCAACATATATGATTTGCACCCCATATATGTTATATCATGTAAAAATCAACATATACGTCATATATATGTGGCATATATGTTGACTCATGTCTAGTATAACATATGTCGTATATATGGAGCATATTTATCGCCACATATCTAACATATATGTAACATATATTTCGATTTTTGCTTAATACAACATATATGCCAAATGTATGGAGCATATATGTAACATATTTTTGTCTCATATATATGCGACATATATGAGACTTTATATGGTGAAAATCATATATGTTATACCATGTAAAAATCAACATATATGATTTGCACCCCATATATGTTAACATATACGTCCCATGTATGTAACATATATGTTATATCATGTAAAAATTAACATATATATCGTATATATGGAGCATATATGTCGATTTTTGCCTGGTATAACATATGTCATATATACGGAGCATATTTATCTTTATGTGGAATATATTGTGTTCATTTACTTCATTAATTTTCAAACATTTAATGTTGATATTGCACATAAAATATACATAACTCAAATTGTGTTATATTATATTATATTATATGATAAATTTATGCGATGAAACATAACTATTGCTGATCAAACTATCAAATGTTAATGACGTATTTGTGAACTTTGCAGGGGCGTCGAGGGAAATTCTTACACAAAGACGGCCGAGCTGCAAGAGGACATATCGATGAAGCGGTTCGACCTGGGAGTATCGCAATTACATCTGGCCGCCGTGCAGGCACAGGTAAGATCACGTTTGACCGATGCTCGACATGTGACATCACCGAGCCGTACACCTCGGTACAGCCAGTGTCAATCGATACTCCATTCTATCGATTCAATTGCTTTGGTTTATTGCTTCGCACATACCCGCGAGCGCCCTGTTGACGCATGAAAAGTATCTGCGTTCGCCCGCAACGTCTAATTTCCACGAGTACACTTTGACCTGATCAATCCGCTGTCCCATCGTTAATACACTTCTTCCTACTATTCTCGGTTAATTCGTAATTTTAATTATTTATTGTAAAATTATTGTCAATTGTGAGATTATTGCTTTTGAAATTGATTATTAGAATGTGGAGGTTTAATCTTCGCAAGTTGATGGGGTTGAAAATGTCAATATTAATATGTAAATTAACATTATTATGTCTAATATTATGTTACATATATGTCTAATATAATGTGAGATATATATCTAATATTATGTGATATATATGTCTAATATTATCTGAGATATATGTCTAATATTATGTGAGATATATGACTAATATTACTTGAGATATATGTTTAATATTATATGACATATATGTCTAATATTATGTGACATAGGTATTATATATAGGGACACATTGTTACGTATATGTAATATAATGCAAATATAAATGGAACCCGTATATGGGGCCATGTATGTGACACATACATGACCACTGTCGACACATATATGGCCACATATGTAACATACCCATGTAAAAATCAACATATAGGTCATAAATATGCGGGATATATGGAACATATATGCGACTTACATGGAAAATATATAAATTTATTCCTGGGTATACCATAACTTATTTATTAAATATATATGTCGTACATATGTCCCATATATGTCATATATGTGTACCATATATGTCACTTAAATATATTTTTAATTACTCTCACATCGATATCATTATTTTAAAGCAGAAATACGTTTGCATATTTCAGTGCATTCTTCTTTTTTCTTTTTCCTTTAATAAGGCATTCATTCGAATCAAAACTTGAAACGTTGAGAGTTATCGCAATCGATCGCGAGAGTGTTTGAAATTTCTTACAAACGAAAGTTCACCGCTCGGAAAGGAATTGGCCGACGGTGGGGATAATTCCACGAAATTAACACCATTGTTCCCCCCCCTCTTTTCTCTGTTATCGAGAAAGACAAAGATACATACACAGGTATACATGGAACACTTTTTCTCGTTTGCTTTTTGTCGATCCGGCATTACGTGCGCCCCCAGTGTTCGTTATATTTCTTTTCTTTTTTTTCTTTCTTTTTACTTTTCCTTTTCTTTTTTTCTTTTTTCTTTTTTTTCGTTTTTAATTCGCCCTCGTAAACCGACGACTCGAGGAAAAGAAGTAGTCGGTATAACATTTTACGAGCACCGGAGTCAATTTAAAAGTAGCTTTATACCGTCGGCTGGAAATAGTAAAATGGCTAATTATGCAACTTGTGGCCGGCATTTCCGAAGCGCGAGAGAGACGAAGGGTTCCATTTATCTCGGGCTAATCCCAGGCGTCAAAGCGACGTGAAAATGTGCGTTTGGGTTTGCGTTTGGCGCGAAAAAGGTACACGGCCGCCCTATCGAACGCCCCGAGCGGCATTTATTTTAACTTCGCGCTATCTTATCGACTTTAATGAACTTCCGAAAAGGGGACGGCGAGGGTTCCTTACCGGCGAAAAGGGACGAGCTTATCGGATTGTCACAGTTCAAATATTTCGCCGGGAAGCAACCGTTTACTTTCCATTCTCATTGGGTATTTTATTTTATTATCATTAACCAATGAAAACAATTTATATGGGTGCAAAGTATGGAACATTTCTAGCTGTATTTATAGCTTTATATGGGACATATGTGGAGTTATATATACAGTTATATATGAGATACATGTGGAGCACTGTATATGCCATATATGCGAATAATATGGAGTCATATATGCGGCATATATATAGCTATATATATGACACGTATGAAGCTATATACGAGATATATGGAACCATATATACTGTATATAGGACCATATATGTGATATATATGGAATCAAATATACTACATTTGCGGAACCATATATATTATATATAGGACCATATATGCGTTATATACGGAACCGAAAAAACTACATACGTGGAACCATATATATTATATTTACGACCATATATGCGATTTATATGGAACTAAATACGCTAAATACGTGGAACCATATATATTATATATAGGACCATATATGTGATATATATGGAATCGAATATACCACATTTGTGGAACCATATATATTATATGTAGGACCATACATGCGATATATATGGAACCGAATACACTACATATATGGAACCATATATATTATATATAGGACCATATATGCAATATATATATGAGGCCGTATATACTGCACATGTAGAACCATATATACTGTATATAGGACCATATATGTGATATATGTGGAACCATATATATTATATATAGAGTCATATATGCGACATACATATAACCATATACACGATATATATGAAGCCATATATGAGATACTTATGCATATATTCACATATATGCGGGTATATACGTAAATTTTACATATATGGACCATATAAGCTATATATATACAACCATATATGCCATATATACGATACATAAACTAACAAAACAGTTATCGATTTCATCCAAAAAAAGAAAAACAATCGAATTCCCATTAAAATGCAATCATTGAGAACCGTTTCACGTTGAAAATTGCAACACAGGTAAAAATATAATCACGTCATTTTGTCCGCGCCTTGACTGCTCGTGACGTTGCCGCGTGACCGGATTCCGCGAGCGCGATTGATTTGCATAATGAAGCATGACAAATGTAAATGCGACGCTTCCGTTACTTTTCATTTTGATATTCAATTAATCATGAATTGCTCCGCCAGCGCGCGGGTCAATAATTAACGGGACTGCGCCCGGTTTGCGTCCCACCAATCGCGGCGAGGCGTTACTTGTTGAGCCTCGTTCAACATTGATGCGGCCAATTTCGCGTTAAAGTGGACGAAAAGGGAAAATGCCATTTCTATTAATGCCGCCGAGTAACAATCTAACGCCGCGATCGGTCTAACGTTTCGACTCGTCTATTTCCACATTGTCCTATTGCGAAGAGGCAAAGGCGGCGAGTGTGACGAGGATGGAAAAAGTGGGGATAGAAAAGGATGGGAGTGTAACCGGCCAAGGAGGTATTCCGATGGAATTATAAATCGACGCTGTCCTTCGGTTCCAATTTCCATTAATACTAATTTCCAACGGTAGAGGGGTTGGAGAGAGGTGGGGGTGGGGTGGGGGTGAAAAGTTGGCGCGATAAACAATTCAACCCCGACCTGAATTCGCGGTATTATTTTGGAAAATCAAAATGCCATCGGTCACCGGAATAAGAGTAGCGCGACGGTCTCGTCGGGTGGCAGAAAGTTTCCAGCTCGAGAATAAACGTCATTCTTTCTTTTTCTTCCACTTTTTATCTATCTCTCTCCTTTTCTCTCTTACTATCCTTCCATCTTCGCGTCCTTTTTTCTTTCGGTCGCGACCGAAGTTTGACCGCCTCACCCGCCGGAGGAATTAGTTTTGAGTGGGAAAATTGGCGAAAAAAGAAGAAGAAGTGTTCGCAAACTTTTGATGCCTCGTACTAAAAAAATTGCGCGCGAAAAAGAAGAGTAGGAAAAGAAGGAAATCAAATCCTCGACTTTCCCTCGGCGTCGCTTTTTAATTCGCAATTAAATTATTTATTGCGAAGTTTTAGTGTGTTTTCTTTTTTCTTACTTTTAACTAGGAAGGATTGTTTTGTCGTTTACTCGTGAAAATATACGCCAAGCGGTGCCGCGAGTTAAGATGTTTTTACACGTTTCAATGGCGAAGCGATCTGGTTGAAATGGAGGGAAAATCTGTTTTCTTTTAATCAGTCTGCAAAGAGGTATTAGATTTTCATCGATGTTTTTCAATTTAAGGGAAAGATCTTTAGTAAATGTGTAACATATATGGTTATATATGGTCCATATATGTTTCATCAAGTTCGTATAAGAATGTAAGAATTCCATATATGTCCATATACATATATACTATATATGTTTCATTATTACTAGCGATAAATTTTTAATAATTTGTTAGTTTCGTTAGTTTTGTTAGTTTCATTGGTTTCATTAGTTTCATTTTTTAGTTTCGTTAGTTTCGTTAGTTTTGTTAGTTTTGTTAGTTTCGTTAGTTTTATTTTGTTGTATTAATTTCTAGAAAATTTTTCGTATTACGGTAAAAGTGTGGAGTGTTCGGACTCGTCATTCAATCATACGTAATTACATAGCTTGTAATACCAAATAAAAATAAACAGATAATATTTTTTTTTAAATTGATTAATCATTATAATAATATATCAATATAAAGACAATATATAAGCAACATATGGACAATATACGAGCATCGTACGATCAACCTATTGGCAATATATGATCATTTCCATACGTCGGCAATAACATTCGCGTTTCACCGGGGGACATTGTTGTATCGCCGTGAAAATTACCCTCCTTTTATGCGGCATAATAAAACGCGAGCCAATCTGCACGGCAAACAAAAATTCGCGAAGGGAAAAATGGATCTTGAAAGGCGTGCGGGGCTCGATTCGCGGGGCCGCCTGATTTACGGCGTTTTAAAGTACACGTTTGCAATTTCATAATCGAAAGATATGCGGCACACATCATAAACTTTTATTGCCCAGATAAAATGGTAACACGCGCCAAATCGTAATGGATCTGCCCGGGTATAGATGCAGATAAACCGAAAAAAAAAAAAAAAAAAGAGGGGAAAGAAACGATTGGATGGTATTAATGGTGGGGGGAGGGGGGATTTTTTGAGTCAAACGTCAAAGAAAAAGTTAGACCGTTGAAATCTATTATGTGCCATTATTATGCCTTTTTTTCCCCTTCCCACTCCCCCCCCCCCTCCAAATCGGACACGTGTCAACATAGCTGTCGACGCGCATTAAATATACGGCGCGTAAATTGTGCCTCAATAACATCCGATGGATCATATATTACCGACAACATGAAACACAGCATAAAATGCGCGTAATTCAGTGGACTTGGTTATTTTATTTTATTTATATAAATATTATTTATTAAATAATGTTCTAGGGTTAAACCGTGGTGGTATGAAATTCCAATAGTTCAAACTATAGAGGCATATATACAAAAGATTGAACTTTGACGAAATGAAATTGTCGTTTTGAAATAATGAAACTTTTATTACACATTGAATCAGCGAAATCATTTTTTTCCCCCGAATGTTCGCAAGCGCGTCGTCGGGGCGAGTCGATTTTCAAGAATCTGTCGGAATTTTTAATAAAAAAAAAAACTCCCGCGAATTTAATAAACCCTTCCCGCGCCAGTGATAACATTATCGGACAAGATGTCGCAAGAAGTTGCACACCAAGTGTGCCATTTCAATGAGATATCGAACGGCTGTGTTCAAGATTCGTTTTGCAGATTCACATGTTTCAGAGATCTGCAAGCCGACGGCTCGAAATTTTGCCTTGCAAATTTCGCGGAAAAGACATTCGATCGGATATTTTAATTTGTTCGAATAAAAAATAATTTGAATGCGACATATATATTGATTTTTACATAGTATCGCATATATAGGACATATATGTTACCATATATAGGGCATGTATGAGCACATATATAGAACATATATGTTCCCATATGTAGGACATGTATGTTCCCATATGTAGGACATGTATGTGCACTTATGTAGGACATGTATGTGCACTTATGTAGGACATGTATGTTCCCATATGTAAGACATGTATGGGCACATATGTAGGACATGTATGTTCACATATACAAGTCATGTATGTTCCCATATGTAAGACATGTATGGGCACATATGTAGGACATGTATGTTCACATATATAGGACATGTATGTGCACATTGTAGGACATTTATGTGCACTTATATAGGACATGTATGTTCACATATATAAGTCATGCATGTTCCCATATGTAAGGCATGTATGGGCACATATGTAGGACATGTATGTGCACTTATGTAGGACATGTATGTTCACATATATAGGACATGTATGTGCACATTGTAGGACATTTATGTGCACTTATATAGGACATGTATGTTCACATATATAAGTCATGTATGTTCCCATATGTAAGGCATGTATGGGCACATATGTAGGACATGTATGTTCACATACATGCCACATATATACAGTGGCGCTCACGTACTTAAGGACATAGAAAATAACTAAATTTGATTGCATACGATGAAATACTAATATATTATATTTCTAATTAAATTATAACATATTTCTAACATTTTTGTATATATTTTGTTATTATTTTATAATAAATTACATAAACTTATATTAAATAATTTAATTCAAAATAAATGTATGTAGTTCATATACTTA
>JABFPN010002766.1:0-20742 GCA_022817305.1 Leptoteleia sp. ZL-2020 | reverse complement strand
TGTATGAAAAGTATTTAGATGTTGCATGTTGCGCATATGTTTTTACAAACACGTTGCAATATTTGCAACAATATATTTTCCTGCACGTCATTGCCCTAATATTTTTGTGCATGCTTTTCTATCTGGGGTTGTAACACGTAAAAACTAACTTGAAACATTCTAAACTTGTTTAACTATGGACGTATGTTGCGTTTTTTCTTAAATGAAGGTTTATTTTACAATATATTTAAAGATGTGTATTATTTTTGAGGTTATCCTCATTTTAAGTTGGCCAAGGAGTGATGTTTCACCTTAAAAAAATTAATTAATTGAGAATTCGCCAATTTCTGTTAAGTAAAGTATAAAATATTGGACCTAATTACATAAGTGTTGGATAAAATAATCAATATTGTAGTTAATTCAAGCAGAAACCTGGTTATAATCAGATTTGTTTTTCTCAATGTATCAACATGAGAAATATCTACACAAAACTGATATTCAATCTTAAACAAATTTTTCCAATCTTCTTCAATGTTTTACACCGTTATTGTATTGCTCTTATTTGCCAAAGCATGACATTCGTTAAAAGCAATAATTTTTATTTCAACTTTGTAGTTTTTCTTTCTTTTTTTTACAATAGAAAAGTAACATTTTCCGTTTACACGAATGAACCAATTTTTTTTTATTTGCACTTATCATCAATGTGACACATAAAGTATTGGTTTCACTTCATCAGCCTTCTTTTTATAGTTTCTCCCATTTTTTTAATCGACGTTTTTTTATCTTTTAGTGTATTAGTGGAACGTGAACAATCGCATAATAAATTCAGGTCACGTTACGTTGATCATGAAGCGAAGGTTGATTTCGCTGAAGAAAATCTGAGCTGATGTCTTTATAGTTTCTACAAACTGATTTTCTTGCGAATCTCGGCGATTGATTAAAAGACGCAAAAAAATTTTATAGCTTCGACAATTGCAATGCTTTTAATGGACAAATTTTGTTCGAATGTAATACAATAATACCTGTTAATACTTTTATTCAAATTATTGCTTTTTGAATCGAAAATTTTCATTTTTAAGTATAAATACACCATTTTAACCAGGTGTCTACTTTCAAAAACAATAATATTTATTTAAAGACTGACGTATATCTAAAAGAAAGTTAAAACAGTAACATTACATGGAGAGATAGGAAAAAAAAAAGACTGACATTGCTAGTAATCTGGTCATATACTTGAAAGAGTTGACAAACTACTGTCCTAAGTTAGTAAACAGTGTCAATATTTTGACATGTATTGTCAGCTTTCTAAGAATAATTATCAACAAACTGATACATTTTGCTAACTTAAGATAGTAATTTCTTAAATACATGAAGAATTTTCTCACAATGTCAGTAATTGTTATTAAACTTTTCTCTCCATATATCTTTTATATATATCTCAGTGTACAATCCATAAGCTTTCATAATTTTATTAATTATTCAGGATTTAACTTATTAAATATTCATTAAATATTGTTAATTCAACATTTATTAAAAAACTTATCTTAAATACAACTTATCTTAAAAAACATGTTATTTATTAAAATTCAACGAGATTTATTATATAACATACATAAAGATATAATACAGCAATTAGTACTTTATTTTTCTGTAATTGAAGGATAAATTCTATATCTTCTAATTACTGCCATAAAAGTATAGTAAAAACAATGAAAAATGTGGCAAACATTGACAAAAGTCTAGTAATTCTGAATATATTTTATAACGAAGGTATTAAGCAAGAAATTTATTCTACAAATACTACAAGATATAGTAGTAACTTCAGTACTGTTTTTTAATGTATTCTTGCAGTATACTCTTGCAATATAGATAAAAGTAAAACTATCTAAAATTGTATTTCAGTTGTAATTTTTGTTCAATGATTGATTGACGTTAACATATGTGTATATTATTATTATTTGATTCTGTTATTAAATACAAGAAAAATGTTTTATGATTACAGTTGAATGGTGGCAAGTGACAGCGGGATTGATTAAACGACTGCCCACCAGAGCCCGGCGAGTTCCTTTAATTTCCTGTCCCAGATTTAGAACTATAAAACGGTGAACTCGGGTCGCAGGTAAATATCAGAGGCGGAAGTCGGACGTTCCCGAAAGGTACATTTCAGCGTAATAATTTTGTGACGTCGTTAAATGAAGTGACGGCGCGCGCATTTTATGCCCCCGGCGATAAATCACGCTGTCCCCGTGTCGCGGCGCTATCGTGCCCCCTTGTAAAGCCATTTCGGGCCGCTTCTCAAAATAACCCCTTAGACATTTCGCGTACACATAGTTGACGTTCAACGTAATTAAGAAGTAAAGTCACGCGACTCCATTATTAGTGTATTTTTGTGCCCCGGGGCGGCGTCTTTTGTCGCGGCCAACCGGAAATGGCGCTGCTGCAATTATTCCACAAAAACACGCCGGATTTCTAAACAAATTTCTCATTGCAATTTCCACTATCCGTCGCAGGCTTCAATTTGTCTAGAAAAGTGCTTGTCCTTCAGACAATGATAACCAACGGTTACACTGGGAGTAAAACAGACGTTAGTTATTACTGCTAAATTTGCTTTGGTTATAATTTCAGTGGTTTTAACAACTGGGCAATTGTGCTAATGCGACTAGTGTTATGGTTTTTAATATATAAAGTAGTTTGATTAATTAACATCTATGACTGGTTTTTGTTAATATCAGAGAATTTTAGTTGTTACAACTGAATGATATATTTTAAATATTGAAGATGGATACATAACACTCAGTCATTTCGCACATCTTTTCTTTTGTGAAACAAAGACCATCGGTAAAAGTAATTATTTCATGAAACTGAGTAAATTAAAAAGTAATTAAGTCAATAATTAAGCAATTATACATTCTCCGAGCTTATTCATTTTCTTTTATTTAATTCTTGATTAAATATTGCAATATTTATATGAAATAATATAACTTTTATGTGTAACTTTCTTATCATTTTTGAAGGACATTGATTTATTTTCATCAAAATTTATTTCAACTTTCCTCTCACCGATCGCAAAACGCAATAACGACCACGAATTTCGGAATCCTTCGAAATTTCGTCACTCATTTTCATTTCTACAATAATTCAAGCATAATGTAATTATGTCTAGTAATGTTTTTGAGATTCAATTCGTAACGAGACGATAAAGTTCGTCAAATTCCTTTACACCCATTTATCTGTTCGATCACACGGCCAACGATAAGCTTTGTTGATCCAGAAGACTGTGACGCAAAATCAAACGGCAGCGAATTATTCCACTTCTTGCCCCGATTGCACGGTTTTCTCTATAATGTCGTTTTTTTTCTAATTGCATAATATAACTTGTTTAAAATTAGATTTTCACTTCCTTGACATTTTTGCTATTTTAACCATAGCTTTAGTTTTTGTACAAAAATATCAGTGAAACTTTAATATTGCAAATTTCTGCAAGATAAAGACCTTTTTTTAAACTATTATAAGGTTTTTTTAAATTAAAAGTAGTAATTAATATAAACAGAAGAAAATTAATTATGTGATCAAACACTTTGCTAGAAGTAAAGACTAAAAAGAATGTGACTTCTAAATTTTTGTAGAAATATTCCAAAAAAGCGCGAAATTTAAATACAAGATAAAGAAAACTGAATATAATTTAAATTTTGCGGTATTAATAGTTACCTTAATATATGAGTGTTAGAATACTTTTGACATTCTTCTCCGTTTCTATTTTGACATGTGCGACTAATTTCATATGGAACTTGTGGTTAGTCTTTACTTTAGCCTTAATATTTTTCATATTAATTTGGATCATCTTTAAAACTTCAACAGTTGAAATATGCAAAGTGCAAAGCGTTAAATTATTAAAAGTAAAAACATTTATTTTATTTACAGGTTATTTATGTAAGTAAACTACCATTTTTTTCTCTTATATTGCACATTGAAGCTTAATTTTCATTTTTTTATTGGTTTAACTCTACTGTTTGCCAATTTATTAAATGAAACATTGAAGTACACGTTTATTATTATTAAAATAAGATTATTTCAATTATATAAAAGAAGTATCTGGCGAATGAAAAGGATTTACTGAAAACAGTCAAACTTTTCCTTGAATCGAGATTTAAGAAATGTTTACATGCACAAACGCTTAACGTGCATTTTATGCCACATTTTATAGATTGCGGGAAAAGATAAAAGAGATTCTTATAAACTTTATTATTTCTTTTTTTCGAAATCGCTTTTGCGGGTCTTTATTTTTAGCGCCGGCGTTCTCACATCTCATGCAAGGTATCGAGTTTAGGTTTGATAACCAGCCCAATGGTCGATTGGTTTAAATAGACGTAGAAAAAAGCCAATGTGTGTGTGGATAATTGAGGTTGTGTGCACACACAGGCAGGTTATCAAGATTTCGCTTTAATCGGAAAAGTTCCGGGAATCCACCGTGGGTCAACAAATGCCTCACGAGATAAAGTTAATGATTCAATTAGGGATGATCTGTTGGAGAACTTATCTAGTGACTTCTCTGAACATGTCACTAGATTTTAACTGCTTCCAATTGTACCAATAGTTAATTGAAATTAAACTTGGCGTACACTAAATTTAGTAGCAATAAATTCTGTCCAAAATCTGTAAAACAATTTTATAATTAATATCTTTTTGTATTAATTAATCATTATTTCATTTCATTACATTTGAATATACATAATGTTAGGAATGTCATGAAATAATTACAATACAAAGTTTAAAATTGAATTAAAATACTAATTCATATTAATATATTTACATTGCTCTGCCTTATTAATAATTCTTTAGACAAATATGTAAAGAAATTCACACTATTGACTTTTTTGATCTTACATTTCAATGAATAATTCATTATACAAAAAGAATCTCAAAATTTAATGTAATATAAAGTTAATTGTGCATGAAATTTAAATTGATATTAAACATTTTTTTCTTCTTAAGTGATTTTAGTTATTCATCAAGTGACATATAAGTAAATAAACAGTTTAACTTGATTTGAAGCAAATTTGTTGTTGTTTCTGTAACATAAATTCAAGGTAAACAGACAAAATGAATTGAAAAGAAAAACACTAACTTTACATTGGTAATGAAAATATAAGCACCATGATCAAACACACACACACACTTTATACCTTATATTTCATAATAAATACAGTTGTTATTAAATTCATTAATTACTTTTCAAGACATCCAATTTATAAAAAACAAATAAATGAAGTAGATTATAAATACATATTGTTTTGACAATGCTGACAGTATTTCAGCAAAAAAAATTACTTTGTATACAAATCAATTTTATTCAACCTCAATTTTTTTTGGAAGACTGATGGCTTTTATAGGAAATTTCATTTAATCCCTGCCAAATTTCACAACCAATGAACCAACCAACCATCAATTTCATAACTTTTTCACAGGCAGGAATTAACAAAATAAATCAACAATAGAAGCAAGTTTTATACACATAACCTAAACTCGATATTTCCACAACGAAATCTGGCTGAATCATCGAAACGCAACACACCCGTTAGTTTTCGCGGAGCGACTTTCACCGCGTCAGAAAAATGCGAAAACGAGCACTCGAGCGAGCACTTGAACGGGCACCGCGCGATTTCCATACGGCCGCTCTTTTGGTTTGTTTACTTACATCGACCGTGCGCTAAACGAAAAGCCATTTTTCACTCGGCCAAGACTTTCTTTGAACTCGAAAAAAATGAAAACCTTTTTCTCTCTTCATTCTCAACATCACTCAATCATGAGATATTACTAGACTCATTATTTTACGTGCCATTTGCATCGCTAAATTAATTTGCGCATTTTTCCACAATGAGAGAGAAAAAAATGACCGCAGATTTACACACTGTACTAATTACAGCGGTGAATATTATAAAATTGCATGAAAAATGTAAAATATAGCCGGCAAAATTATACCTCTTTAATTTCAATTTGCATCTTTTAACCTCGGTTAATGTTTCTTTTCCGCACAATTAAAGTTAAACCAACGGTCACTTTTGTTACGCGCATATTGCCGTATTTGTTTTATAATACAATTTTCCGCGAAAGTGCACTTTCATAAACATAAACGCGTACTTTGCTTTGCAATTAATTATCAATGTTTTACGTCGAATTTCAATTTAAGCCAAATCTTTGTATTTTTAAAATTCTTTTGAATCGTATTAAGGTAAAGTTCAAAGCGTGGGTAGTGCCTTGCAGTATCGGCTTTGATATTTTCATTTATAAAAATGAAATAGATAATAATTTTGTTATATTATGGTCAGGCAGCCATTCTATAATGTTAAATGAGTATTGTATATTATAATTATATAAGTTTTGAAGAAAAACAACAAAAAGCGGTGTGAACTAGTTTTAAATATAGCGAAATGTCGTTAAAAAAATCCTAATTCACACAGCTTTTCATGAGCCTTTTTCAAAAATTATTTTTTTATAGATATTCATATTTTTCCAGTGTTAAAGAATGGCTGTCTAGTCGTTATATCACAAAATAATTATTAGTATTATTTAAAATTAAAAAGACACTAAATCCACGACAGCCGACCTTGAATATCACCATAAAAATGTCTTTTAATTTAAAAAAATTTCAGTTACACCAGCTAACTTCAGTTCGTAATAACGAACGGATTTAGCGTGTTTGAGGAAGAAGAAAAAAAGTAAAGCGGTTTTCTGGAAGAAGTCTTCATTGTTATAAATTAACTGTAAAAAAAGGCAATTTCTTTTTCGGACAGAGAGACTTTCGGGAAAACATTTGTACGCCTTTTCTGGCAAGCACCGAGATAGTTTCTTCTGAGAAGAGCTTACCTTCGAAATGAAATTTCTGGTAAGAATATCCGCATAAAAGGAACGTTCACTTTTTCGTCGACTACTTTTCCGCGCCTCCTTTCGCCCGCTTTTTATACAATAAATATAATATTTTATTGTTGCCGAGAAGGCACTGCACCTTCGGATGAAAGAGAAATAACAATTTAAAGGTTTAGCGAAAGGGTTTTCGAGTAACGTGACAAGTAATAGAGATAGACACGTAACACTACGTCCATGCACGCTCGAGTGTCGGCAACCAACTGAGTGACGGAACCAGGATTGGGAGCGAGCGGTTCGATGAGAACGCCTGAATGAATCTATAATTAGGAGCGCCGGCGGGAGAGGGCGCGCGCACCGCGGTGGGGATATCATCGGAACACGCTAGAAGGGGGCCGCGTTCATTTTTTTCGACGCGCGTTTTCTGCCAAAAATGTTGTCCCGGTGTGTTCGTTCTTTTTGTTTTCGCGTTGCTTTCGCTATGATGCATTTCGGCTTACAAGTTTTACATTCCGCAACAATGATTCCTTCCCTTTTTTTTTCTTTTCTTTTCTTATTATTTTCGCTTTCGGTTTGTTCTTTTTTTTTATTGTTGTAACGGCCATTTTTCTTGTTTGTGGTTTAAAGGTATTTATACGACTACGTTGAGGGCTTTATTCGTTGTAAGCAACGTATGGTAAGTTGTTTATTACGAACAATGTTTTACACTTTATAGGAAATTATTCAGCGTTATTGAATACTAAAAAGGTATTCGATACAACAATTAAATGCATCATGGAGAGTAAGAAAGAAAAAAAGGCGTGACGAAACGTTGATTCTCTTTAATTGCATATTTATATTAATATTAATTTCTAATTATGCTTTGACTAAATTCATTCTTGCAACATGAATTTATTGTTCATGTTCGTGTAGTAACTGAGGTATTTAATATATATCATTTGCGAGAAAAATGTTGAATTATATCGCGTCACAGAAATGAGGTTAGGGTGAATAGCACTTTTGGCGCACATAAAGTATTTTACACAATTTGTAGTATTGTAAAGAGAAATAGATAAAAAAATCTTTTTTTATTAAATTTAAACTTGTTGATAATTTTAGGTAATGAATTTGATAACATTGATTAATAATAATTTATTCTCTTTAAATAATATTAACAATGATATTAAGGGAAATAATAAGAGAAAAAAATAAAACCTTTAATAAGAGAAAAAAATAAAAACATAAATTTATATATTTAACGTCACATCTCCATGTTGCATCACTATATCTTGATACTCTAGTTATTGCAAATTAAAAATGCATCATGTGTTCTTAGAAAAATAAACATTTAAATTTGTTTTCCTATAAAGTTATTATTGCCAATTACTACATTTACAAGAATTCACATATTTATTGAGTGTCTTGTTTCAATAAGATTAATTTCATTTGATTTCAATATATTTATAATTGATAAGTAATTTATAGGATTTTGATAATATGAATAAATATTGTGATAGATATTTTAAGATCTAAATAAGATTGTTGATTCAAGTTATGATACAACATTATTTTTTTGTAACATAAATTTAAAAAATAAAATTGAATATATTTTTTTTTATTTTTTTTTATACATTTTGTTTTATAAGAATTTATGCTTTTTAATAATATCATAATGTATGGAAAAATATATTTGCATAACAAAGTTTAAAAAATTATTTATAATCAATAATATTCAATTCAGAACTATCATATGTAAATATTTCCCTTAAATTTGCTATTTTAAATGCTAGTTTAATAATGGTTTATGAAATGTGATTTTGATAAAAGTAAGTTTTTATTAGTATTATTATTCTATTATTACTTTATTCTTACTATATTATTATATATATTATTAAAATTTATTTATAATAAAACTTATTATAACATGTTCTTTTATAAAACATCTTATGAGAGAATTTAGATTTCAAAAGTTTATTTCATTATAATAAATGTTCTTTTACTATAACAACAACAATCATAATCTTTTATTATATAAATAATAAATCTTGTATACTGAGAAAAATATGACTGAAAATATTACTTTTTTGAGATTTTTTTAGATGTATGTCTATCTTTGAATAAATATTACTGTTTTTAAAACCAGTTTCAAATATATTTGTAGTAAAGTTTATTTTTATATTACATTTAGTATTTATTATAATGATATTGTTTCAAATAAAAATTAATTATTTTAAAAAGCATTAATTTTTATTGACAAACTGATATGTATCTGAAACAAAGTTAAAAAAAGTAATATTTATCTGTCATTTTTTCAGTGTATTTATTATATTAAATTACTCATGTATAAAATGTATTATGAAGTGGAATTTAAGATAGTAAATTTAAGTTATATTTTTTAGCCTGATTTCTGAATTTTATACTTGGTTAGAAATTAATGATTTAAAAGATGATTATATGTTTTAAATTTTAAATTGTTTGTGTTGAATGACAAATATTTTTACATTTATTTACTAATCCAAATAATTACTCATTATTAGTTTATTGAGTATTAGAAGTTGTAAGTGATCATAAATCTAAAAGAAATCTTGCATTCTCTGTAGAATGCAGAACTTCTGCATTGAGAGAAAATTTAGTCAAAAGATTATCACACTCCATTGTAAAGTTTGTTTACTTATTACATTTAGCATGTATTACAAAACCTATTATAAGATAATCGTGTTTTATTATACTGGATATGTACAAACTAGTATTGTTTTCACAACTTATTTTAAAACATTTTCTAAACGTTCTATGTAAACAAACATTGTCCTCAATTTATGACACAATATAATAATTTTTCATCCTTCATTTATCCCAGTGTAACAAAAGTCTTATCAAATACCTCTTATTATATTTATTAAATTATTTATCAATTAATTTTATTTTTAATTACGTAAACAAGTCATTGTTATTTTATTATTGTTCTTGCTATTATTATTATTACTGTTGCTATTATCAGAAACTTTGTAGAAGTATTAATTTCTTGTTAGACGCAAACAAAATGCAACTGTATTGTTCTACAGTTTCTATCTTTCAAAATATTGCCTTCTATTCTTCAGAAGTGTCGAATACCTGCTTCTGGAGAGCTTTAAATCCGTGACTAATTAGGTTCTTCAAAACAGATTTAAAGTGAACCACTAGTCCGCGAACAAATTTGTTTAAATTACATTAAATTACAAATTTTATTTTGTTCAAAAAGGTACTTTTACAAAAAACTGAGTCATTGGCAAATTTGCCAAAGATAAATTATGCTAATTATTATACGAAAATAATTGATGAAGTATGAGAACATTTTTGTAATTTTACGTGCACTTACATGATGTATTAGTAAAATTTAAATTTTTTAATATTTATAATAGTAAAACTGATAATCGTAAGAGCAATTTTTAGTATTTTTGTACCAAAAGCTACTACATAATTTTCAACTTTTTCTATTATTTATAGTAGAAATAATCATTTTTTCAATATAACCTTAAAGTGAAAAAAATTTTCTATTATTTATTAGATGTAAAGTTTGATTACCTATTGCTAAAAAAAGAAATAAATAAAAAAAGAGTTATTTGGAATCCATTTAATCGCTTTACAATGTCGCCACAATTCCGCGAATTCATTAATTTGAAAAGAAAAAAAAAAAAGAAGAAGAAACTCTAAGAAACAAAAGATTAATTTATATAATCGCGGCACGGTAAACTTCAATTGAAACAATCTACCAATTATTTAATTCGTGGGTTACGCCAATATCATTAATTATCGAATTAAACGAAAGTATTTGCGCGGAGATCGGCCGCGTCTAATTATTTCAGTACATCGACCAACTATAATCATCTTTTTTATCCACGTTATATAATATGTTTACAGAAATACTCGACGGGCATCGGATAAGTTTTAATTGGAAAACAATTATCCGGCCGAACGGAGGTGCCGCGTGGTGTGGTTTGTGTACTGAAATAATAATAGCGTCGTACTCTCGTCGTTAAATTAATTAAGAGAATTATAAGTCCCGATGATAAGGCGAAATAAAGTGACTACCGTTTTCTCGCACCTGACGAGCGCTGTCGTTACAGCCCGTGGGACTTGGCTATAACAAAAAAAAAAAAAAAAAAAAAAAAAAAAGGAATAGGGCATCGGGTAAAAAAGTGAAGTTTTATTAAATTTCTTGGAGCGTAAAAATGGGGCGGAGGAGGAGAATGCGGCGGTAGAGACGCGGACGAGGGAGAAAATAATCGGGGAGGGGCGGGAGGGGGGGGGGTGATACCGAATAATTATTAATTGGAAGCGGAGAGTTGGCTCGATGAAAATAAAAGGAAATGTGGAAAAAGTATAACCCTTTTCTGAGAATGAGGTAGCCGCGATACCAACGGCACAATAAATAGTAATCTGCTACAAAAGTAACCGTATACACAGTGTGTGCTCATAAAGCATAAAATCGATCATAAATAACGTGGGCCTCGGAGAATATAAGGACTCCATATCGCAGCGTAAACTCGTCGTAAACAGCCCAACGGGGTTCCCAGAAGGCTTCATAACGCGTCCAAATTCACGGAAGGACTGTACAGGTAGAAATTTCAGTAGAAATTTCACGTGGGACCGTTCTGAGTGCCGTGTCAACAGCTATGATATATACAATTGCTTATTAAGTTATAGCAATAAATTAAGTTAACCGTTGAAAAAAGGATAAAAGTGTTAACGCGTGGGCCGGCAATTTTCTTCCGTTGACTATGATTACGCGCGTTGCCTCGCTCTCCTAACCAAGTGTAGATAATGGTAATCGAAAATTTCGCACCGTTGACAGTTTTGGTAAATAATTATGTGATCCACTTGGATCATCCATCACGGGTTCAAGTGTTTTGACGCGGGGATTGAACGGTTTGGTCGATTGAGAGTTAATTTGGAATTTTATGTTTACATTTGGCCATTTCACGCTTCCAAGCTGGTAAATTGTGACCGAAGAATTTCCGTATTATGAAACATTGCAGATTTTGTACGAAAGCTGAGGACCGTTTCTTAAATATTATGGCGAAATTCTCTTCTACCGTGTGTATAATCTTAACCTAGCGAATTGTCTGTCTTCTAATTAATTCTATTTTCATACTGGTATAGTGGGAAAAGGGTTGTATTTAAAATTATTAGGCCTTCTTGCGTTAGAAAGTTATAGTTTATTGTGGTAGTATATATAATTACCATAAATATAGGTACATTCCATTCACAAATATCATAAATGTCAACTGACGATTTCAACGTCGGAAGGTAAGGTAATTTTTCCAGAAAGAACTTTCCTCTACTGTTTAGGAACTATCGCTTTTGTAACATTTGCACAAATCATTGTGCATTTCCTACGTGCAATGGGAAGAATAACCTCTTGGGTCTACACAAGAAACTGTTTTTAACACTACTTTCTATTCAGTGCAAGCTTGAATGAAGGCAAATTGTATCATTTTTGCATCAAACAGTTATGACTGTGTTTCTAATTGTTTCAGTGAAAATAACTGGATTTGCATTACACGGTTAGGTGTGTCCGAATTTCATTGAGAAAGAGAAGGATGTTTAATGAAAAATTGGACGTGTCATTGACCGATTTTAAACTTGTATACAAACGAGTCTTATTTAAAGGCGCACTGACGAAACAGTGAAAATATGAACTATTACGATTTTCTTCGAATAATGACTGTCCGAGTGTGAGCAGTTGCGGTCACACATTCGCGCAGCTGCGCGTGGCGTTTTAAACGAAGTGCAGGCTTTCTCAAAATTTGGCCGTGGCTCACAGAGATCTAATATTATACAGGTGTCCCTTTTCCTGGAGAAATCTTTCGAGTGTGTACGTGCACATACGTGTCCGTGACACTCGACTACCATCTGTCACTTTTCGTTTCTCATCTCGTCAACGACACAATACTGAGAAAAATAAATCCCCCTCCCTCCCTCGCTCGCCTCCAATGAAAATAACTCGCATTTCGGGTTTGGCGCGGTTCGAACGTGAGCCGAACCGTGGAAACGACCGAGTCCGCCCAAGATTGGAATATAAACAAAGCGAGGTGTCAGCGCACTCGATCGAAACATTTGTTAAAAAGTACTTTTGAAAGAGTTTCATTGGAACTGTCGAAAAAATGTGACTCATTATCGTGGGAGTTCACGACCATTAATTTTGTGTCAACTTTAAGAACTGTGAAAATATAACGAGGAAAGTAGGTTGTTGAAATGTAATTCAGATTGTGCATTATATATGAGGATTATTTGTAATAGTCTTTAGTAATTTAAGATGGCAATTTGTATAATCCAAATGAAATTTGCATCCAATTAACCTAAAATTTATCATTTAAGAATGATCGATTTTACATTGAGGCCAGACTAAACTGTTTATTAAAAATTAGTATTTTTTTTTCTTAACGTTTATTACTTGTTTACCGTGTTAATGATCTTTATTGCTGTCCCTGACATTCATTTGTTTAACACACGAATCATAGTTTATGTCACTGAGGTTTTGATTCATTTTATGGAATTTTGAAAATACGTCTTTCATAAAACAGTAAGATGATTTCACAACTTTCTTTTGTCAATTAAGGACGTTCCATATTCTACAATCGCAAAATGTATCCTTCATTGTTTATTTTAAAGAAATTCAGACAATATGAGTTATTACAGTGATTGCAATTGGAGCCACATTTCGTTTCATCAAATTAGATTCATCAGTTCGTACGAAGGCTAGAGATTAATTATTTGAATTTTTGTTGGAGGGAACACCCTCGCCCCCTACTTTGCGGAGTTTAATGTCGCTTCGGGCAGGGCTGAACTTATCCCAAAAATCGGAACACCTGTTTCTGTCCTCCCCCCTCAGACGAAATTACGTCAATTCCAAGCAAAATTCCAATCCACCTCCTAATTTTCGCTTCTGATAAATCCCACGCCGTACATCAGGCCGATGCATCAAGCCCCGAGCGAGCTCCCAGAGCGAGGGACCAGGTGTTCGGCCGAGCTATCTCCTTTATCCCGCATCATCTCAAAGGAACGCTTCTTTCTATTTCTTTTTTTCTTCCTCCTTTCTTCCTACGATCGAGAAGCGAGGAGTCTCGACCTTTAAGATGGATCATCTAGTAGTCACTCGTACTTGTGTATGCGCGCGCGCGCACGTGTGGGTTGGCGATGGCTTATGTGCTAGGGGGCCCGGGTATGCGGGCACACACATGTGTCAGATTATTTATTTCCTTGCGGAGCTATTGAAAACTGCCACTGGATACGCGCGTGAATAATTTCACAGCGAAAAGTCATTTTTGAAAGATTTATCTACCGTGATAAGGTCA
This sequence comes from Leptoteleia sp. ZL-2020, assembly GCA_022817305.1. Taxonomy (NCBI): domain Eukaryota; kingdom Metazoa; phylum Arthropoda; class Insecta; order Hymenoptera; family Scelionidae; genus Leptoteleia; species Leptoteleia sp. ZL-2020. The sequence goes on along the minus strand of JABFPN010002766.1, from coordinate 6,589 downwards.
ACATCTTTTGGGCTCGCGTTGCACCGTCTCGGGATGACTGGTCTCGGGAATTCGTGTTTCCCCGCTAATGCTAATGTCTGCTTCTGTATTCCTTTTCGAGGTTTCGAACATCTGAGCTTCAAATTCCAGCGCGAAATTTATGATGGCAAATAAAAAAAGGAAAAGAAAACGCGGCTAGATATTATAAATGTTCGGATTTGTGGTAAATCGTCGGAATTTTCGGGCAGCTTCGGTGAATTGAAGTAATTTTTTTGCAGCTGTAAATTAACATTTATTAATCGCAAAAACGGGCAGAGGTTAAAGTGAATCGATAAGTAAATCGTTACTATCGGTGGGGAGGGGTCAAGTTCGCGTATTTACTTTTGACAGGGGCGATTTATTCGCGCATTTCCCGTTGATATATTTTGCCATTAAAATGATGCCAACAACCCTTCGGATTCGTCCTAATTCGCGCGAGTCCATAACTGCAGAAGAGCAGATTTTTACAAAGAAATCAGTCGGTATGAAATTGCGAAACCTGTTCGCAACGTAACCTCAATTTCATTTCCTTTGTTCTCCCCCACGGGTAATCCACTGACATTTGCTCGGAAAGGTTAGCATTCGCAAAAAAAAGAAGAAAAAAGTAGGAAAATGATTCGCGCGCGTAACTGGACGCGTGCGCAATTTACGGCGCAATGTTCTCACCAATTCGTGGCTTTATTGGGCACGCCGTAGCGGGATACATTCGCGCGCCGTTAGCATCGCATAATTTACGCCGCGATTCTCTCACACCGCAGAAATTGTAATTCCAACGATATCTCTCTTTCTATCCCCACCCTCCTCTCTCTCTTTCGCCGCGTAATTTATGTTATTCATCTTCCACGAGCTGCATTAACTTCCAAAGAAGAGTTAACTCGTACGACGATTTGTCATCCGTGCTCGAAACGTTACGAACTTTTCTCCTGTAATTGCCGGTAAAAACGTAACGCGAAAAATGAAATGAATTTTGTTCTTGTTTTAATGCTCACGTCGACTTAAACACAACTCTATTAGCTGATTTTAACTTTTAATTTACTAATTATACAAAAAAAAAAAAGGAAATCATTTTCGACTTAAATAGGATATTTGGGTTTGCATTATTATATAATAATAAATATATTTTACAACTAATACAACATTTTCTGTTGTACTTATTTTTAGATTAAATTGACACTTTATAAAGATCATATTTTGGAGTAGTAATTAAGAAATATTTTTTTATGTAATTACAGAAAGCTTATATAATACTTTCGTTTTAGTTAGTAAATTTTTTTCATATAATATCCATATGGTATTTGAAGCTGTCATTTGACGAGGCAACGCGACGATTGACATTTCACCTCGAGTTTGTCGAACGAAAATTTATTCAACGCGTAATATTTGTTAACAAAACAAAATCGATGGTCGAAATACAATGGTTCCGAGAACTTTTTCGGCCGCGCGTATTCCAAGACGAAATTGTTTGCATTTGAACATTCATTTCCGGCTGTCGCTCCACGAAAAGAATATATTAGAGTACGGCGCGCTTTTTAGGCAAAGTACGATGGCCCCTAAAGGACAAATAGCTATTCTAGTTCGCGACGTAAACTGCGGTTCGTGTAATTATGTACACACCCATTGTTTTAGCCTTCGAATAATTCACGAGAAATCAATACTCGTAGATTTAGCAAAATCACAAATTTTGATATTGTGTTTGAGTTCAGGTGAAATAATTTATTAATATCAGTAAAATTAATGAAAAATGTTTAATTTTAAAAATGATTTCCTTTGGAATGAAGAGGTACATTGATAATTGCAATTGAAACAATTTATTAAAAGTAAAATTAAATAAATTTTAGATTAATAGTGAAGTTGATTATTGTACAATTTTTTTTAAGTTCATAAAGAGTTAAAGAATTGTTCGAATATAAAATTGATTATTTGATTAATACATTTTTCTTTAATTATTACACGTTATCATACTTTTTGCTCTAAATTCGGCACCGTAAGATGTTAGCTTTGTCGTAACTCTTCAGTTTTCACTAATGACTTTTCATGAAACTAACCAGGGTGCAGAAGGATGTTTTTCTACCCGGAAATTGTTTCTTTTATATTGAAAACTGCACTTTATCCATTCTTCGAAAAGACATTTCGTCTCGAAAACCTCGACTTTCATCATTGACATCGTTCCGCGATATAGAAATGGGTTGTCGAAGAGCAACTTTTTTTGTTTAATATTTTTCGATGAATTGTAGGGGTTTTTAAAAGCACGTTATGGATGGTTTAAAATGGGATGCGAAGTTACTACTTTTTTTTATTGATTCGTTCGTATTTCAAACGAAAATATTACTCCCGGCTAAAATATATTTTATGCAGTTGCGAGTGACCTTTTTAATTGTTTATCCTGTAAACATAGTAAATTGAAATCAAATATTAAATCTAAATGAAATCAACTATAGTAAATAGAACTTAATTTCGTTTGCATTTCGTTTGACGTTTTTACTCGCAGGAAAAAAGTTGCAAAAAATATGTTCATACCCCTAGGATTGCGAGGATATCATGTATAAAATAGACACAGAATTGTTATGCAACTATGATTCAATAAAAATTATTGTGTGAAGTAGAAAGTATCATTAAATATCATTATACCTACTTTATCACTATAAAGCAGATTTATATGATTATTTATTATAATTCTTTGTAATTTAAAATGGTAATTTGTATCATCCAAATCAGATTTGCATTAAATTAACCTAAACTTTAGAATTTAAGAATGATTTAAGACATAAAATTATTGTATTTTGAGAGATTTAACAAAAAAAAATTTTTTTTCGGAATCTTAATAATTATATTTAACAAGTTTTATTGAAATGATAAATCAATTTTAATATCCTGCAAGTATGATACCAAATTACTAAACTTTTTATTAAACATTCGCATTTTTCTCTCTCAGTGTACATCATACAGTCATATTTACTATACCACGTGGAAAAGATTCTTTCACTAGTATTGTAAATTTTGTGGGCGGTATAACACGATGTCTTTGCAATCCTTCTTTTTCCCTCCCCTTTCTTTCGATGCTTCATGTCGTGTTTTAGAGAAAGTAGCGCGCGAATTCGCGATGCCATAACGTGGCATGAAAAGAATATTGTTCGCAGCAGGAAACTGGATGAAATACAGACAGAAAACAAACGTCACGGTTAGACAGAGGTTCTCAGTGAATTTCATTCGGCGCGTCATCCGACGCTTTAAATTGCGCGCCATATCATTGACCCCTCTCCGCGACCGCAGGAAATATGCCTTAACAAATTCACGGAATCGTACGCTTTGATATCCCATCCGTTTGTTATCATTCCGTAACGAGGTTATGTTACACCGTACCAATCAAAGTATATTTATTTACGTGACCGAAGATGAACTCCGAGTCATTCGAAATATCTAAATTCTAACCATCCATTTAATGTTTCAGCGGAAAGATTTCGTACTTAGGATTGTGGAGGTTGCATTTAAAAATTATCCCATATAAAGTTGTACTATTAGAATTTGTAGTAAAATATATAGAAATATATTTCTTAGTATATATTTTGCATTATCTTCTTGTGATAAGTTTAAATATATAAATGTACCTACACACAGAAATATCAAACAGTTAATATTCCCATAAAAAATTGGATTCGAACCCCAGGAGACAATTTATAAACATTCTTATGATAAATTATGAAAGAAATACTATAATAAAGCATTTATTCCAATAAATTTATAGGAAAAAGTACTTCATTTTAGCATTTATTTCATATTTTATTATAAGTGTGTTTATAAATTGTCTTCTGGTATTGAAATCCAATTAGTTATGGTAAAATTAACTCTTTATTTTTCAGCTTGTAGAGCAAAGTATGACCAGTTGCAGATACATTATGTAATAATTTTATCTAAGTATTAGATTCTTTTTTACAATTAGACTGTCATTGTTAAATTTAAATACAGTTTTTCAATTATAATAACTAGAGGCAATAATTACAGGTATTACTGAATCTAAATAACAACTTTTCTGTGAATTTCTAGAAATATTTGCAGGCTCTTGCATGTACAGAAAAAATTATTAAACCAAACAAATCTATTTGGTTATTTTAATTTGTTTAAATGAACAAAGTATTTTTGTCGCATTACGAAATCGTTTTGTCGATTCTCTAGAATTATTTTCAGAATAAATATAATTTTGTTAAGATAATAAAATTTGCTTGCATAAATAATAAGACATTTGGCTCGTTTAATAAAATTTTTCTCTGCGTGTACAAGGGCTTCGATATATATACTAATTGTATACGGTCAGTTTAGTTGCTCTCATTTTTTTTTTGTATCGAATATGAAATTTAAATTGGTAATATCCGAAGTTCATTATAAATTACACAAAGATGTCGTGTTGGACGTTAAAATTGCATTTATGAAGAAACATATTTTTACTGAAAATCGCGTGATTGTTGTCAGGCCGAGTTGCAATTTTATCAAGAACAAGAATACTCGAAATTGCTATAAAAATGTTTCCGGGTATTTGAGTAAGTACACATTTCCTCGTACGAAACTTGTATATGCGAAGGAATGAATCAGTCGTGCGCATTGATATTTGCGAAAGTTGATGTGTGCTAATAAAGGCGGGTTGTTCAAAAGTAGCATTGTAATAAGTTTTTTCGCCGTTCTTGCGGCATTGCATGATCTATTTATTTTTCTTCAAATTTCACCGTAATTGGAGCAAATGTTCACAAATTTTACACGCACACATTGATACTATGCGTGTGTACATAAATTAAGTAGTTTAGAATAAACGTAATGTTGATAATTTATTTTTTCAATTTATTTGATTTATATAAGTATAAGAAATAATGAATAAATAAACAAAAATTAAATAAAAAAAGGACACTGCTTGGAATATTAAAATTTTTATACGTGACATTTTTTAAATTACAAATTTTGTATACGTACAAGTTATCAGACAAGTTTTCTTAAAATAACTAGATCATATTGTACATTACCTTATTAAATATTTGTTCTTGAAACTTATCTTGCATCTTTTCGAAATTTGTTTAAGTTATTTTTAAAAACTTATGCAAACACATGTAAGCAGATAAAGCAGATTATATTCCAAGTATAATATCAATTCTTTTTAATGGCAATTTGTATCTTTTAAAAGCAAATATGATGCTAAGCTTAATTGTAAAATTTTATTAATTACTTAATTAATGATAGATTATCAATATATATAAATACTTTTTCGTTTTTAGCTATAATTAATTATTAACATTTATAGTATTAAACGGTAATATTAATAAATTAAAAATGAATTTATAAGATATATATATTTACACTTTGCTTGGCGCCTGTAATTAATTATACATTGTTTAATCTAATTTAAAATGATATCCATTTAAAATAAACTTGACTATAATGACGACTGTTAATAATGTTATACGTCAATAGTAATATTTAGTAATAAGATAATTAACGTTAAAAAGAACTTTTATTTAGCTCTATTTTTATTTAACTTTACGTGGAAAACATAGTATAGACTTAAAATTGTGCATTCACAGTTACGACTTAACATTTAATAAATGAAGTTTTGCATTTTTTTTAATAACATTTTATTTTAATCATTTTTTCTTTATAATCTTTACTATCATTGTGCTCGAAGCAATCGTTTGAAATTGAAACGGAATGGTTTTGGATTAAACTGATTTTCTGTTCGGAATATATCGACGAAACGAATACTTTTAATTTTGAGAGAGAAGTGATTTAAAAGATAAAATCGTCGTATTATTCTTGAAATGAGATTTTCACCACACGTTATAATTATTTCTATTTTATATTGAACGAAAAGTGTTTAAACTGTAGATAAAGAAATTACAGATAATCCACATTATAAAAATAAACCCCGACAAGTTTATACTTGATACTTTTACGAAACAACTTTTGTTTTTGTTTTGAGGTTACCGTCGCCGTGCGTTATATTATTCTAAAAAAATTGTCGCTCTTTTGTTTTTCACTCGAACGGTGCACGGAGCCGTTTCTCGAACTCAAAACATTCCTTTTTTACATTGAAATAATTCGTTTTAAAAATAAAATAAACTATACTGTTTATTAGAATAGCCAATTTTCGTTTAAACTTTTATTTCGAATGGATTTCGTTGCGCAAACAAAAAAAATATTCTAGAATAGATTTCTTTTGAGAATGATTAATTAAATAAAAAAAGATATTTCAATACATATCCCATATAATACAAATGCAGTGTTAAGTCGCCCTTATTTTGAGGAATGTAAATGACTTTAAAATGCTACAAAATATCCCAGACTCTTATTATACCCCCGGAGACTCTCGTCTGGGTTTTAAAAAGTACGACACCGTTGAACCGTCGAGTATCTCGCCCAAATATCGCACGTAGTCGTGCGCGCGGTGCCAACGGAATCTGAATCGAAATCAAGAACTGTCCCATTAAATTCCCTTGACCATTACACATCGATCCATAAAAACACACGTCCGCGTCTCTACAATATCGCCCCGTGTGAACTCTCGTTCCTCCCCCTCCTCTCCCCCCCCCCTCTC